>JAUJEF010000375.1:0-60445 GCA_030444885.1 Citrus sp. QX-2021 | reverse complement strand
TGGCGCAAGACTTTCCGAGGGCCTCCGTGTGCCAAAAATAGGCCGCGGGCACAGCCGCGCCCAAAAATACCCGCCCGAAGGCGGGCCGCCAAGTTCGTCCAGCGGAAAAGGCCACAAAATGGGTGGGCTATAGCCTTGCAGGGGGTGGGGGGCTGGCCAACAAATCCGCCGGACTCGGAATGGCGCGAGACTTTGCGAGGGGCCTCTGTGTGCCAAAAATAAGCTTGGGCACGGCCGCGCTTAAAAATGCTAACTTGAAGGCCAGGCGCCAAGTTCGTCCAGCGGAAAAAGGCCACAAAAAGCGCGTGGGCCATAGCCTTGGGGGTGGGGCTGACCAACCGTCCGCCCGCACTCGGAATGGAGCGAGCCTTTGCGAGGGGCCTCCGTGTGCCAAAAATAGGCCGCAGGCACAGCCGCGTCAAAAATAACCGCCCGAACGCGGGTCGCCAAGTTTGTCCAGCGGAAAAAGGCCACCAAAAGCAGGTGGGCTATAGCCTTGGGGAGTGGGGCTGGCCGACGCCCGTCCGCCGGACTCGGAATGGCGCGAGACTTTGCGAGGGCCTCCGTTTACCAAATATAGGCCGCGGGCATAGCGCGCAATCTAACGCCCGATGGCGGGCACCAAGTTCGTCCGGCGGGGAAAAGGCCCAAAAATGGGTGGGCTATAGGCTTGGGGGTGGGGCTGGCCCACCGTCCGCGGACTCAGAATGCCGCGAGACTTTGCGAGGGGCCTCTGTGTGCCAAAAATAGGCCGCGGACACAGCCGCGCCCAAAAATAACCGCCAGAAGGCCGGGGCGCCAAGTTCGTCCAGCAGAAAAAGGCCACAAAAATAGGTGGGCTATAGCCTCAGCAGAAGTGGGGCTGGCCCACTTAAATCCAGCCGGACTCGGAATGGCGCGAGACTTTGCGAGGGGCCTCCGTGAGCCAAAAATAGGCAGCAGGCACAGCAGCGCCCAAAAATAACCACCCGAAGGACGGCGCGCCCAGGTCGTCCAGCGGAAAAAGGCCACAAAGCGGGTGGGCTATAGCCTTGGGGGTGGGGCTGGCGACTTCGTCCGCCGAACTCGGAAAGGCGCGAGACTTTGCGAGGGCCTCCGTTTACCAAATATAGGCCGCGGGCATAGCTGCGTCAAAACTAAGCGCCGAAGGCGGGGCACCAAGTTCGTCCCAGCGGGGAAAAGGCCACAAAAATGGGTGGGCTATAGCCTTGGGGGGTGGGGCTGGCCAACTTCGTCCCCCGGACTCGGAATGGCGCGAGACATTGCGAGCGGCCTCAGTGTGCCAAAAATAGTTCACGGACAAAGCCACGCCCAAAAGAACCGCCCGAAGGCGGGCGCCAAGTTCGTACAGCGGAAAAAGGCCACAAAAGCAGGTGGGGGTATAGGCTTGGGGGTGGGGCTGGCCACTTCGTCCGCCGGACTCAGAATGGTGCGAGACTTTGCGAGCGGCCTCTATGTGCCAAAAATAGGCCGCTGACACAGCCGCGCCTAAAAATAACCACCCGAAGGCCGTGGCGCCATGTTCGTCCAGCAGAAAAAGGCCACAAAAACGGGTGGGCTATAGCCTTTGGGGGTGGGCCTGGCCCACTTCGTCCGCCGGACTCGGAATGGCGCGAGACCTTGCGAGGGGCTTCCGTGTGCCAAAAATAGGCTGCGGGCACAGCCGCGCCCAAAAATAAGCACCCGAAGGCCGGGGCGCCAAGTTCGTCCAGCGGAAAAAGGCCACAAAAACGGGTGGGCTATAGCCTTGGGGGGTGGGGCTGGCCGACTTCGTCCGCCGGACTCGGAATGGCGCGAGACTTCGCGAGGGGCCTCCGTGTGACAAAAATAGGCCGCGGGCACAGCCGCGCCCAAAAATAACCGCCCGAAGTCCGGGGCGCCAAGTTCGTCCAGCGGAAAAAGGCCAGAAAAACAGGTCGGCTATATCCAGCAGGGGGTGGGGCTGGCCAACCGTCCGCCCGGACTCGGAATGGCGCAAGACTTTCCGAGGGGCCTCCGTGTGCCAAAAATAGGCCGCGGGCACAGCCGCGCTTAAAAATACTCCGCCGAAGGCCGGGCCGCCAAGATCGTCCAGCGGAAAAAGGCCACAAAAATGGGTGGGCTATAGCCTTGGGGGTGGGGCTGGCCAACCGTCCGCGGACTCGGAATGGCGCGAGACTTTGCGAGGGCCTCTGTGTGCCAAAAATAAGCCGCGGGCACGGCCGCGCCAAAAATAACCGCCCGAAGGCCGGGCGCCAAGTTCGTCCAGCGGAAAAAGGCCACAAAACGCGTGGGCCATAGCCTTGGGGGTGGGGCTGACCAACCGTCCGCCGCTTTTTCGGAATGGAGCGAGCCTTTGCGAGGGCCTCCGTGTGCCAAAAATAGGCGCGGGCACAGCAGCGTCAAAAAATAACCGCCCGAGCGCCGGGTCGCCAAGTTTGTCCAGCGGAAAAAGGCCACCAAAGCGGGTGGGCTATAGCCTTGGGGAGTGGGGCTGGCGACCGTCCGCCGGACTCGGAATGGCGCGAGACTTTGCGAGGGGCCTCCGTTTGCCAAATATAGGCCGCGGGCATAGCCGCGCCCAAAACTAACCGCCCGAAGGCCGGGGCACCAAGTTCGTCCAGCGGGAAAAGGCCACAAAAATGGGTGGGCTATAGGCTTGGGGGGTGGGGCTGGCCCACTTCGTCCGCCGGACTCAGAATGCCGCGAGACTTTGCGAGGGGCCTCTGTGTGCCAAAAATAGGCCGCGGACACAGCCGCGCCCAAAAATAACCGCCCGAAGGCCGGGGCGCCAAGTTCGTCCAGCAGAAAAAGGCCACAAAAATAGGTGGGCTATAGCCTTGGGGGGTGGGGCTGGCCCACTTCGTCCGCCGGACTCGGAATGGCGCGAGACTTTGCGAGGGGCCTCCGTGAGCCAAAAATAGGCCGCGGGCACAGCCGCGCCCAAAAATAACCACCCGAAGGCCGGGGCGCCCAGTTCGTCCAGCGGAAAAAGGCCACAAAAACGGGTGGGCTATAGCCTTGGGGGGTGGGGCTGGCCGACTTCGTCCGCCGAACTCGGAAAGGCGCGAGACTTTGCGAGGGGCCTCCGTTTGCCAAATATAGGCCGCGGGCATAGCTGCGTCCAAAACTAAGTGCCCGAAGGCCGGGGCACCAAGTTCGTCCAGCGGGAAAAGGCCACAAAAATGGGTGGGCTATAGCCTTGGGGGGTGGGGCTGGCCAACTTCGTCCCCCGGACTCGGAATGGCGCGAGACATTGCGAGGGGCCTCCGTGTGCCAAAAATAGGTCACGGGCACAGCCACGCCCAAAAAGAACCGCCCGAAGGCCGGGGCGCCAAGTTCGTACAGCGGAAAAAGGCCACAAAAACGGGTGGGGTATAGGCTTGGGGGGTGGGGCTGGCCCACTTCGTCCGCCGGACTCAGAATGGTGCGAGACTTTGCGAGCGGCCTCTATGTGCCAAAAATAGGCCGCTGACACAGCCGCGCCTAAAAATAACCACCCGAAGGCCGTGGCGCCATGTTCGTCCAGCAGAAAAAGGCCACAAAAACGGGTGGGCTATAGCCTTTGGGGGTGGGCCTGGCCCACTTCGTCCGCCGGACTCGGAATGGCGCGAGACCTTGCGAGGGGCTTCCGTGTGCCAAAAATAGGCTGCGGGCACAGCCGCGCCCAAAAATAAGCACCCGAAGGCCGGGGCGCCAAGTTCGTCCAGCGGAAAAAGGCCACAAAAACGGGTGGGCTATAGCCTTGGGGGGTGGGGCTGGCCGACTTCGTCCGCCGGACTCGGAATGGCGCGAGACTTTGCGAGGGGCCTCCGTCTGCCAAATATAGGCCGCGGGCATAGCCGCGCCCAAAAATAACCGTCCGAAGGCCGGGGCGCCAAGTTCGTCCAGCGGAAAAAGGCCACAAAAACGGGTGGGCCATAGCCTTGGGGGGTGGGGCTGGCAGACGTCGTCAGCCGGACTCGGAATGGCGCGAGACTTTGTGAGGGGCCTCCGTGTGACAAAAATAGGCCGCGGACACAGCCGCGCCCAAAAATAACCGCCCGAAGTCCGGGGCGCCAAGTTCGTCCAGCGGAAAAAGGCCACAAAAACAGGTCGGCTATATCCTTGGGGGGTGGGGCTGGCCAACTTCGTCCGCCGGACTCGGAATGGCGTGAGACTTTGCGAGGGGCCTCCGTGTGCCAAAAATAGGCCGCGGGCAAAGCCGCGCCCAAAAATACCCGCCCGAAGGCCGGGCCGCCATGTTCGTCCAGCGGAAAAAGGCCACAAAAATGGGTGGGCTACAGTCTTGGGGGGTGGGGCTGGCCAACTTCGTCCGCCGGACTCGGAATGGAGCGAGCCTTTGCGAGGGGCCTCCGTGTGCCAAAAATAGGCTGCGGGCACAGCCGCGTCAAAAAATAACCGCCCGAACGCCGGGTCGCCAAGTTTGTCCGGCGGAAAAAGGCCACCAAAACGGGTGGGCTATAGCCATGGGGGGTGGGGCTGGCCGACTTCGTCCGCCGGACTCGGAATGGAGCGAGCCTTTGCGAGGGGCCTCCGTGTGCCAAAAATAGGCTGCGGGCACAGCCGCGTCCAAAAATAACCGCCCGAATGCCGGGGCGCCAAGTTCGTCCAGCGGAAAAAGGCCACAAAAACGGGTGGGCTATACCCTTGGGGGGTGAGGCCGGCCAACTTCGTCCGTCGGACTCGGAATGGCGCGAGACTTTGCGAGGGGCCTCCGTGTGCCAAAAATAGGCCGCAGGCACAGCTGCGTCCAAAACTAACGGCCCGAATGCCGGGGCGCCAAGTTCGTCCAGCGGAAAAAGGCCACAAAAACGGGTGGGCTATAGCCTTCGGGGGTGGGGCTGGCCAACTTCGTCCGCCGGACTCGGAATGGCGCGAGACTATGCGAGGGGCCTCCGTGTGCCAAAAATAGGCCGAGGGCACAGACGCGCCCAAAACTAACCGCCCGAAGGCCGGGGCGCCAAGTTCGTCCAGCGGAAAAAGGCCACAAAAACGGGTGGGCTGTAGCCTTGGGGTGTGGGGCGGGCCAACTTCGTCCGCCGGGCTCGGAATGGCGCGATACTTTGCGAGGAACCTCCAAGTGCCAAAAATAGGCAGCGGGCACGGCCTTGCCCAAAAATAACCGCCCGAAGGCCGGGGCGCCAAGTTCGTCCACCAGAAAAAGGCCACAAAAACGGGTGGGCTATAGCCTTGGGGGGTGGGGCTGGCCCACTTCGTCCGCCGGACTCGGAATGGCGCGAGACTTTGCGATGGGGCCTCCGTGTGCCAAAAATACACCGCGGGTACAGCCGCGCCCAAAAATAACCACTTGAAGGCCGGGGCGCCAAGTTCGTCCAGCGGAAAAAGGCCACCAAAACGGGTGGACTATAGCCTTGGGGGGTGGGGCTGGCCAACTTCGTCCGCCGGACTCGGTTAGGCGCGAGACTTTGCGAGGGGTCTCCGTGTGCCAAAAATAGGCCGTGGGCACAGCCGCGAACAAAAATAACCGCCCGAAGGCCGGGGCGCCAACTTCGTCCAGCGGAAATAGGCCACCAAAACGGGTGGGCTATAGCCTTGGGGGGTGGGGTTGGCTAACTTCATCCGCCGGACTCGGAATGGCGCGAGACTATGCGAGGCGCCTCCGTGTGCCAAAAATAGGCCGCGGGCACAGCCGCGCCCAAAAATAACCGCCCGAAGGCCAAGGCGCCAAGTTCGTCCAGCGTAAAAAGGCCACAAAAACGGGTGGGCTATACCCTTGGGGGGTGAGGCCGGCCAACTTCGTCCGTCGGACTCGGAATGGCGCGAGACTTTGCGAGGGGCCTCCGTGTGCCAAAAATAGGCCGCAGGCACAGCCGCGTCCAAAACTAACGGCCCGAATGCCGGGGCGCCAAGTTCGTCCAGCGGAAAAAGGCCACAAAAACGGGTGGGCTATAGCCTTCGGGGGTGGGGCTGGCCAACTTCGTCCGCCGGACTCGGAATGGCGCGAGACTATGCGAGGGGCCTCCGTGTGCCAAAAATAGGCCGAGGGCACAGACGCGCCCAAAACTAACCGCCCGAAGGCCGGGGCGCCAAGTTCGTCCAGCGGAAAAAGGCCACAAAAACGGGTGGGCTGTAGCCTTGGGGTGTGGGGCGGGCCAACTTCGTCCGCCGGGCTCGGAATGGCGCGATACTTTGCGAGGAACCTCCAAGTGCCAAAAATAGGCAGCGGGCACGGCCTTGCCCAAAAATAACCGCCCGAAGGCCGGGGCGCCAAGTTCGTCCACCAGAAAAAGGCCACAAAAACGGGTGGGCTATAGCCTTGGGGGGTGGGGCTGGCCCACTTCGTCCGCCGGACTCGGAATGGCGCGAGACTTTGCGATGGGGCCTCCGTGTGCCAAAAGTAGGCCGCGAGCACAGCCGCGCCAAAAAAAATAACCGACCGAAGGCAGGGGCGCCAACTTTGTCCATCGGAAAAAGGCCACCAAAACGGGTGGGCTATAGCCTTCGGGGGTGGGGCTGGCCAACTTCGTCCGCCGGACTCGGAATGGCGCGAGACCATGCGACGGGCCTCCGTGTGCCAAAAAAAGGCCGAGGGCACAGACGCGCCCAAAACTAACCACCCGAAAGCCGGGGCGCCAAGTTCGTCCAGCGGAAAAAGGCCACAAAAACGGGTGGGCTATAGCCTTGGGGGGTGGGGCTGGCCGACTTCGTCCGCTGGACTCGGAATGGCGTGAGACTTTGCGAGGCACCTCCGTGCGCCAAAAATAAGCCGCGGGCACAGCCGTCCCCAAAAATACCCGCCCGAAGGCCGGGGCGCCAAGTTCGTCCAGCGGAAAAAGGCCACAGAAAAGGGTGGGCTATAGCCTTGGCGGGTGGGGCTGGCCAACTTCCTCCGCCGGACACGGAATGGCGCGAGACTTTGCGAGGCGCCTCCGTGTGCCAAAAATAGGCCGCGGGCACAGCCGCTCCCAAAAATACCCGCCCGAAGGCCGGGTCGCCAAGTTCGTCCAGCGGAAAAAGGCCACAAAAACGGGTGGGCTATAGCCTTGGGGGGTGGGGCCGGCCAACTTCGTCCGTCGGACTCGGAATGGCGCGAGACTTTACGAGGGGCCTCCGTGTGCCAAAAATAGGCCGCGGGCACAGCCGCGCCCAAAAATAACCGCCCGAAGGCCAGGGCGCCAAGTTCGTCCAGCGGAAAAAGGCCACAAAAACGGGTGGGCTATAGCCTTGGGGGGTGGGGCTGGCCAACTTCGTCCGCCGGACTCGGAATGGTGCGAGACTTTGCGAGGGGCCTCCGTGTGTCAAAAATAGGCCGCGGGCACAGCCGCGCCCAAAAATAACCGCCCGAAGGCCAAGGCGCCAAGTTCGTCCAGCGTAAAAAGGCCACAAAAACGGGTGGGCTATACCCTTGGGGGGTGAGGCCGGCCAACTTCGTCCGTCGGACTCGGAATGGCGCGAGACTTTGCGAGGGGCCTCCGTGTGCCAAAAATAGGCCGCAGGCACAGCCGCGTCCAAAACTAACGGCCCGAATGCCGGGGCGCCAAGTTAAATCCAGCGGAAAAAGGCCACAAAAACGGGTGGGCTATAGCCTTGGGGGGTGTGGCTGGCCAACTTCGTCCGCCGGACTCGGAATGGCGCGAGACTATGCGAGGGGCCTCCGTGTGCCAAAAATAGGCCGAGGGCACAGACGCGCCCAAAACTAACCGCCCGAAGGCCGGGGCGCCAAGTTCGTCCAGCGGAAAAAGGCCACAAAAACGGGTGGGCTGTAGCCTTGGGGTGTGGGGCGGGCCAACTTCGTCCGCCGGGCTCGGAATGGCGCGATACTTTGCGAGGAACCTCCAAGTGCCAAAAATAGGCTGCGGGCACAGCCGCGTCCAAAAATAACCGCCCGAATGCCGGGGCGCCAAGTTCGTCCAGCGGAAAAAGGCCACAAAAACGGGTGGGCTATACCCTTGGGGGGTGAGGCCGGCCAACTTCGTCCGTCGGACTCGGAATGGCGCGAGACTTTGCGAGGGGCCTCCGTGTGCCAAAAATAGGCCGCAGGCACAGCTGCGTCCAAAACTAACGGCCCGAATGCCGGGGCGCCAAGTTCGTCCAGCGGAAAAAGGCCACAAAAACGGGTGGGCTATAGCCTTCGGGGGTGGGGCTGGCCAACTTCGTCCGCCGGACTCGGAATGGCGCGAGACTATGCGAGGGGCCTCCGTGTGCCAAAAATAGGCCGAGGGCACAGACGCGCCCAAAACTAACCGCCCGAAGGCCGGGGCGCCAAGTTCGTCCAGCGGAAAAAGGCCACAAAAACGGGTGGGCTGTAGCCTTGGGGTGTGGGGCGGGCCAACTTCGTCCGCCGGGCTCGGAATGGCGCGATACTTTGCGAGGAACCTCCAAGTGCCAAAAATAGGCAGCGGGCACGGCCTTGCCCAAAAATAACCGCCCGAAGGCCGGGGCGCCAAGTTCGTCCACCAGAAAAAGGCCACAAAAACGGGTGGGCTATAGCCTTGGGGGGTGGGGCTGGCCCACTTCGTCCGCCGGACTCGGAATGGCGCGAGACTTTGCGATGGGGCCTCCGTGTGCCAAAAGTAGGCCGCGAGCACAGCCGCGCCAAAAAAAATAACCGACCGAAGGCAGGGGCGCCAACTTTGTCCATCGGAAAAAGGCCACCAAAACGGGTGGGCTATAGCCTTCGGGGGTGGGGCTGGCCAACTTCGTCCGCCGGACTCAGAATGGCGAGAGACCATGCGACGGGCCTCCGTGTGCCAAAAAATAGCCGAGGGCACAGACGCGCCCAAAACTAACCACCCGAAAGCCGGGGCGCCAAGTTCGTCCAGCGGAAAAAGGCCACAAAAACGGGTGGGCTATAGCCTTGGGGGGTGGGGCTGGCCGACTTCGTCCGCCGGACTCGGAATGGCGTGAGACTTTGCGAGGCACCTCCGTGCGCCAAAAATAAGCCGCGGGCACAGCCGTCCCCAAAAATACCCGCCCGAAGGCCGGGGCGCCAAGTTCGTCCAGCGGAAAAAGGCCACAGAAAAGGGTGGGCTATAGCCTTGGCGGGTGGGGCTGGCCAACTTCCTCCGCCGGACTCGGAATGGTGCGAGACTTTGCGAGGGGCCTCTGTGTGCCAAAAATAGGCCGCGGGCACAGCCGCTCCCAAAAATACCCGGCCGAAGGCCGGGTCGCCAAGTTCGTCCAGCGGAAAAAGGCCACAAAAACGGGTGGGCTATAGCCTTGGGGGGTGGGGCCGGCCAACTTCGTCCGTCGGACTCGGAATGGCGCGAGACTTTACGAGGGGCCTCCGTGTGCCAAAAATAGGCCACGGGCAAAGCCGCGCCCAAAACTAACTGCCCGAAGGCCGGGGCGCCAAGTTCGTCCAGCGGAAAAAGGCCACAAAAACGGGAGGGCTATAGCCTTGGGGGGTGGGGCTGGCCAACTTCGTCCGCCGGACTCGGAATGGCGCGAGACATTGTGAGGCGCCTCCGTGTGGCAAAAATTGGCCGCGGGCACAGCTACCTGCAAAAATACCCGCCCGAAGGCCTGGGCGCCAAGTTCGTCCAACGGAAAAAGGCCACAAAAATGGGTGGGCTATAGCCTTGGGGGGTGGGGTTGGCCAACTTCGTCCGCCGGACTAGGAATGGCGCGAGACTTTGCGAGGCGCCTCCGTGTGGCAAAAATAGGCCGCGGGCACAGCCGCGCCCAAAAATACCCGCCCGATGGCCGGGGCGCCAAGTTCGTCCAGCGGTAAAAGGCCACAAAAATGGGTGGGCTATAGCCTTGGGGGGTTGGGCTGGCCCACTTCGTCCGCCGGACTCGGAATGGCGCGAGACTTTGCGAGGCGCCTCCGTGTGCCAAAAATAGGCCGCGGGCACAGCCGCGCCCCAAAAATACCCGCCCCAAGGCCGGGGCGCCAAGTTCATCCAGCGGTAAAAGGCCACAAAAATGGGTGGGCCATAGCCTTGTGGGGTGGGGCTGGCCAACTTCGTCCGCCGGACTCGGAATGGCGCGAGACTTTGCGAGGCACCTCCGTGCGCCAAAAATAAGCCGCGGGCACAGCCGTCCCCAAAAATACCCGCCCGAAGGCCGGGGCGCCAAGTTCGTCCAGCGGAAAAAGGCCACAAAAACGGGTGGGCTATAGCCTTGGGGGGTGGGGCCGGCCAACTTCGTCCGTCGGACTCGGAATGGCGCGAGACTTTACGAGGGGCCTCCGTGTGCCAAAAATAGGCCACGGGCAAAGCCGCGCCCAAAATTAACTGCCCGAAGGCCGGGGCGCCAAGTTCGTCCAGCGGAAAAAGGCCACAAAATCGGGAGGGCTATAGCCTTGGGGGGTGGGGCTGGCCAACTTCGTCCGCCGGACTCGGAATGGTGCGAGACATTGTGAGGCGCCTCCATGTGGCAAAAATTGGCCGCGGGCACAGCTACCTGCAAAAATACCCGCCCGAAGGCCTGGGCGCCAAGTTCGTCCAACGGAAAAAGGCCACAAAAATGGGTGGGCTATAGCCTTGGGGGGTGGGGTTGGCCAACTTCGTCCGCCGGACTAGGAATGGCGCGAGACTTTGCGAGGCGCCTCCGTGTGGCAAAAATAGGCCGCGGACACAGCCGCGCCCAAAAATACCCGCCCGATGGCCGGGGCGCCAAGTTCGTCCAGCGGTAAAAGGCCACAAAAATGGGTGGGCTATAGCCTTGGGGGGTTGGGCTGGCCCACTTCGTCCGCCGGACTCGGAATGGCGCGAGACTTTGCGAGGCGCCTCCGTGTGCCAAAAATAGGCCGCGGGCACAGCCGCGCCCCAAAAATACCCGCCCCAAGGCCGGGGCGCCAAGTTCATCCAGCGGTAAAAGGCCACAAAAATGGGTGGGCCATAGCCTTATGGGGTGGGGCTGGCCAACTTCGTCCGCCGGACTCGGAATGGCGCGAGACTTTACGAGGCGCCTCCGTGTGCCAAAAATAGGCCGTGGGCACAGCCGCGTCCAAAAATACCCGCCCGAAGGCCGGGGCGCCCAGTTCGTCCAGCGGAAAAAGGCCACAAAAACGGGTGGGCTATAGCCTTGGGGGGTGGAGCTGACCCACTTCGTCCGCCGGACTCGGAATGGCGCGAGACTTTACGAGGCCTCTCCGTGTGCCAAAAATAGGCAGCGGGCACAGCCGCGTCCAAAAATACCCGCCCGAAGGTTGAGGCGCCGAGTTCGTCCAGCGAAAAATGGCCACAAAAACGGGTGGGCTATAGCCTTGGGGGGTGGGGCTAGCCAACTTCGTCCGCCGGACTGGGAATGGCGCGAGACTTTGTGAGGCGCCTCCGTGTGCCAAAAATAGGCCGCGGGCACAGCCGCGCCCAAAAATAAGCACCCGAAGGCAGGGGCGCAAGGTTCGTCCAGCGGAAAAAGGCCACAAAAACGGGTGGGTTATAGCCTTGGGGGGTGGGGCTGCCCAACTTCGTCCGCCGGACTCGGAATGGCGCGAGACATTGCGAGGCGCCTCCGTGTGCCAAAAATAGGCCGCGGGCACAGCGAAGCCCAAAAATACCCGCCCGAAGGCCGGGGCTCCAAGTTCATCCAGCGGGAAAAGGCCACAAAAATGGGTGGGCCATAGCATTGGGGGGTGGGGCTGGCCAACTTCGTCCGCCGGACTGGGAATGGCGCGAGACTTTGCGAGGCTCCTCCGTGTGCCAAAAATAGGCCGTGGGCACAGCCGCGCCCAAAAATACCCGCCCGAGGGCCGGGGCGCCAAGTTCGTCCAGCGGAAAAAGGTCACAAAAACGGGTGGGCTATAGCCTTGGGGGGTGGGGCTGGCCAACTTCGTCCGCCGGACTCGGAATGCCGCGAGACTTTGCGAGGCTCCTCCGTGTGCCAAAAATAGGCCGCGGGCGAGAGAGGCGCCTATGTGTGCCAAAAATAGGCCGCGGGCACAGCCGCACCCAAAAATACCCGCCCGAAGGCCGGGGCGCCAAGTTCGTCCAGCAGTAAAAGGCCACAAAAATGGGTGGGATATAGCCTTGGGGGTTGGCCCACTTCGTCCGCCGGACTCAGAATGGCGCGAGACTTTGCGAGGCGCCTCCGTTTGCCAAAAATGGGCCGTGGGCACAGCCGCGCCCAAGAATACCCACCCGAAGGCCGGGGCGCCAAGTTCGTCCAGCGGTAAAAGGCCAAAAAAATGGGTGGGCTATAGCCTTGGGGGGTGGGGCTGGCCAACTTCGTCCGCCGGACTCGGATTGGCGCGAGACATTGCGAGGCGCCTCCATGTGCAAAAAATAGGCTGCGGGCACAGCCGCACGCAAAAATACCCGCCCGAAGGCCGGGGCGCCAAGTTCGTCCAGCGGTAAAAGGCCACAAAAACGGGTGGGCTATAGCCTTGGGGGGTGGGGCTGGCCAACTTCGTCCGCCGGACTCGGAATGGCGCGAGACTTTACGAGGCACCTCCGTGTGCCAA
The DNA here is from genome assembly GCA_030444885.1 of Citrus sp. QX-2021. Lineage (NCBI taxonomy): Eukaryota > Viridiplantae > Streptophyta > Magnoliopsida > Sapindales > Rutaceae > Citrus > Citrus sp. QX-2021. The sequence continues at coordinate 48,093 of JAUJEF010000375.1, read as the reverse complement.
AACTAGGCCGCGGGCACAGCCGCGCCCAAAAATACCTGCTCGAAGGCCGGGGCGCCAAGTTCGTCCAGCGGAAAAAGGCCGCAAAAACGGGTGGGCTATAGCCTTGGGGGGTGGGGCTGGCCAACTTCGTCCACCGGACTCGGAATGCCGCGAGACTTTGCGAGGCTCCTCCGTGTGCCAAAAATAGGCCGCGGGCGAGGGAGGCGCCTATGTGTGCCAAAAATAGGCCGCGGGCACAGCCGCACCCAAAAATACCCGCCCGAAGGCCGGGGCGCCAAGTTCGTCCAGCAGTAAAAGGCCACAAAAATGGGTGGGATATAGCCTTGGGGGGTGGGGCTGGCCAACTTCGTCCGCCGGACTGGGAATGGCGCGAGACTTTGCGAGGCTCCTCCGTGTGCCAAAAATAGGCCGTGGGCACAGCCGCGCCCAAAAATACCCGCCCGAAGGCCGGGGCGCCAAGTTCGTCCAGCGGAAAAAGGTCACAAAAACGGGTGGGCTATAGCCTTGGGGGGTGGGGCTGGCCAACTTCGTCCGCCGGACTCGGAATGCCGCGAGACTTTGCGAGGCTCCTCCGTGTGCCAAAAATAGGCCGCGGGCAAGGGAGGCGCCTATGTGTGCCAAAAATAGGCCGCGGGCACAGCCGCACCCAAAAATACCCGCCCGAAGGCCGGGGCGCCAAGTTCGTCCAGCAGTAAAAGGCCACAAAAATGGGTGGGATATAGCCTTGGGGGGTGGGGCTGGCCCACTTCGTCCGCCGGACTCAGAATGGCGCGAGACTTTGCGAGGCGCCTCCGTTTGCCAAAAATGGGCCGTGGGCACAGCCGCGCCCAAGAATACCCACCCGAAGGCCGGGGCGCCAAGTTCGTCCAGCTGTAAAAGGCCAAAAAAATGGGTGGGCTATAGCCTTGGGGGGTGGGGCTGGCCAACTTCGTCCGCCGGACTCGGAATGGCGCGAGACATTGCGAGGCGCCTCCGTGTGCAAAAAATAGGCTGCGGGCACAGCCGCACGCAAAAATACCCGCCCGAAGGCCGGGGCGCCAAGTTCGTCCAGCGGTAAAAGGCCACAAAAATGGGTGGGATATAGCCTTGGGGGGTGGGGCTGGCCCACTTCGTCCGCCGGACTCAGAATGGCGCGAGACTTTGCGAGGCGCCTCCGTTTGCCAAAAATGGGCCGTGGGCACAGCCGCGCCCAAGAATACCCACCCGAAGGCCGGGGCGCCAAGTTCGTCCAGCTGTAAAAGGCCAAAAAAATGGGTGGGCTATAGCCTTGGGGGGTGGGGCTGGCCAACTTCGTCCGCCGGACTCGGAATGGCGCGAGACATTGCGAGGCGCCTCCGTGTGCAAAAAATAGGCTGCGGGCACAGCCGCACGCAAAAATACCCGCCCGAAGGCCGGGGCGCCAAGTTCGTCCAGCGGTAAAAGGCCACAAAAACGGGTGGGCTATAGCCTTGGGGGGTAGGGCTGGCCAACTTCGTCCGCCGGACTCGGAATGGCGCGAGACTTTACGAGGCACCTCCGTGTGCTAAAACTAGGCCGCGGGCACAGCCGCGCCCAAAAATACCTGCTCGAAGGCCGGGGCGCCAAGTTCGTCCAGCGGAAAAAGGCCGCAAATACGGGTGGGCTATAGCCTTGGGGGGTGGGGCTGGCCGACTTCGTCCGCCGGACTCGGAATGCCGCGAGACTTTGCGAGGCTCCTCCGTGTGCCAAAAATAGGCCGCGGGCGAGGGAGGCGCCTATGTGTGCCAAAAATAGGCCGCGGGCACAGCCGCACCCAAAAATACCCGCCCGAAGGCCGGGGCGCCAAGTTCGTCCAGCAGTAAAAGGCCACAAAAATGGGTGGGATATAGCCTTGGGGGGTGGGGCTGGCCCACTTCGTCCGCCGGACTCAGAATGGCGCGAGACTTTGCGAGGCGCCTCCGTTTGCCAAAAATGGGCCGTGGGCACAGCCGCGCCCAAGAATACCCACCCGAAGGCCGGGGCGCAGAGTTCGTCCAGCGGTAAAAGGCCAAAAAAATGGGTGGGCTATAGCCTTGGGGGGTGGGGCTGGCCAACTTCGTCCGCCGGACTCGGAATGGCGCGAGACATTGCGAGGCGCCTCCGTGTGCAAAAAATAGGCTGCGGGCACAGCCGTACGCAAAAATACCCGCCCGAAGGCCGGGGCGCCAAGTTCGTCCAGCGGTAAAAGGCCACAAAAACGGGTGGGCAATAGCCTTGGGGGGTGGGGCTGGCCAACTTCGTCCGCCGGACTCGGAATGGCGCGAGACTTTACGAGGCACCTCCGTGTGCCAAAACTAGGCCGCGGGCACAGCCGCGCCCAAAAATACCTGCTCGAAGGCCGGGGCGCCAAGTTCGTCCAGCGGAAAAAGGCCGCAAAAACGGGTGGGCTATAGCCTTGGGGGGTGGGGCTGGCCAACTTCGTCCGCCGGACTCGGAATGGCGCGAGACTTTACGAGGCACCTCCGTGTGCCAAAACTAGGCCGTGGACACAGCCGCGCCCAAAAATACCTGCTCGAAGGCCGGGGCGCCAAGTTCGTCCAGCGGAAAAAGGCCACAAAAATGGGTGGGCTATAGCCTTGGGGGGTGAGGCTGGCCCACTTCCTCCGCCGGACTAGGAATGGCGCGAGATTTTGCGAGGCAACTCCGTGTGCCAAAAATAGGCCGCGGGCACAGCCGCGCCCAAAAATACCCGCCCGAAGGCCGGGGCGCCAAATTCGTCCAGCGGTTAAAGGCCACAAAAACGGGTGGGCTATATCCTTGGCGGGTGGGGCTGGCAAACTTCGTCCGTCGGACTAGGAATGCGGGAGACTTTGCGAGGCGCCTCCGTGTGCCAAAAATAGGCCACGGGCACAGCCGCGCCTAAAAATACCCGCCCGAAGGCCGGGGCGCCAAGTTCGTCCAGCGGAAAAAGGCCACAAAAACGGGTGGGCTATAGCCTTGGGGGGTGGGGCTGGCCAACTTCGTCCACAGGACTGGGAATGGCGCGAGACTTTGCGAGGCGCCTCCGTGTGCCATAAATAGGCCGCGGGCACAGCCGCGCCCAAAAATACCCGCCCGAAGGCCGGGGCTCCAAGTTCGTCCAGCAGTAAAAGGCCACAAAAACGAGTGGGCTATAGCCTTGGGGGGTGGGGCTGGCCCACTTCGTCCGCCGGACTCGGAATGGCCCGAGACTTTGCGAGGCGCCTCCGTTTGCCAAAAATAGGCCGTGGGAACAGCCTCGCCCCAAAATACCCGCCCGAAGGCCGGGGCGCCAAGTTCGTCCAGCGGAAAAAGGCCACAAAAACGGATGGGCTATAGCCTTGGGGGGTGGGGCTGACCAACTTCGTCCGGCGGACTCGGAATGGCGCGAGAGTTTGCGAGGCGCCTTCGTGTGCCAAAAATAGGCCGCGGTCACAGCCGCACCCAAAAATAACCGCTCGAAGGCCGGCGCGCGAATTTCGTCCAGCGGAAAAAGGCCACAAAAACGGGTGGGCTATAGCCTTGGGGGGTGGGGCTGGCCCACTTCGTCAGCCGGACTTGGAATGGCGCGAGACATTGCGAGGCGCCTCCGTGTGCCAAAAATAGGCCGCGGGCGAGCGAGGCGCCTATGTGTGCCAAAAATAGGCCGCGGGCACAGCCGCACCCAAAAATAACCGCTCGAAGGCCGGGGCGCCAATTTCGTCCAGCGGAAAAAGGCCACAAAAACGGTGGGCTATAGCCTGGGCGGGTGGGGCTGGCCAACTTCGTCCGCAGGACTCGGAATGGTGCGAGACTTTGCGAGGCACCTCCGTGTGCCAAAAATAGGTCGCGGGCACAGCCGTGCCCAAAAATACCCACCCGAAGGCCGGGGCGCCAAGTTCGTCCAGCAGAAAAAGGCCACAAAAACGGGTGGGCTATAGCCTTGGGGGGTGGGGCTGGCCAACTTCGTCCGCCGGACTCGGAATGGCGCGAGACTTTACGAGGCACCTCCGTGCGCCAAAAATAAGCCGCGAGCACAGCCGTCCCCAAAAATACCCGCCCGAAGGCCGGGGCGCCAAGTTCGTCCAGCGGAAAAAGGCCACAAAAACGGGTGGGCTATAGCCTTGGCGGGTGGGGCTGGCCAACTTCATCCGCCGGACTCGGAATGGCGCGAGACTTTGCAAGGCGCCTCCGTGTGCCAAAAATAGGCCGCGGGCACAGCCGCGCCCAAAAATACCCGCCCGAAGGCCGGGGCGCCAAGTTCGTCCAGCGGAAAAAGGCCACAAAAACGGGTGGGCTATAGCCTTGGCGGGTGGGGCTGGCCAACTTCGTCCGCAGGACTCGTAATGGCGCGGGAATTTGCGAGGGGTCTCCGTGTACATAAAATAGGCCGCGGGCACAGCCACACCCAAAAATATCCGCCCGAAGGCCGGGGCGCCAAGTTAGTCCAGCGGAAAAAGGCCACAAAAACGGGTGGGCTATAGCCTTGGGGGTTGGGGCTGGCCAACTTCGTCCGCCGGACTCGGAATGGCGCGAGACTTTGCGAGGCACCTCCGTGCGCCAAAAATAGGCCGCGGGCACAGCCACCCCCAAAAATACCCTCCCGAAGGCCGGGGCGCCAAGTTCGTCCAGCGGAAAAAGGCCACAAAAACGGGTGGGTTATAGCCTTGGCGGGTGGGGCTGGCCAACTTCATCCGCCGGACTCGGAATGGCGCGACACTTTGCGAGGCGCTTCCGTGTGCCAAAAATAGGCCTCGGGCACAGCCGCGCCCAAAAATACCCGCCCGAAGGCCGGGGCGCCAAGTTCGTCCAGCAGAAAAAGGCCACAAAAACAGGTGGGCTATAGCCTTGGCGGGTGGAGCAGGCCAACTTCGTCCGCAGGACTCGGAATGGCGCGAGAATTTGCGAGGGGTCTCCGTGTACATAAAATAGGCCGCGGGCACAGCCACACCCAAAAATAACCGCCCGAAGGCCGGGGCGCCAAGTTCGTCCAGCGGAAAAAGGCCACAAAAACGGTTGGGCTATAGCCTTGGCGGGTGGGGCTGGCCAACTTCGTCCGCAGGATTCGGAATGGCGCGGCCTTTGCGAGGCGCCTCCGTGTGCCAAAAATAGGCCACGGGCACTGCCGCGCCCAAAAATACCCGCCCGAAGGCCGGGGCGCCAAGTTCGTCCAGCGGAAAAAGGCCACAAAAACGGGTGGGCTATAGCCTTGGGGGGTGGGGCTGGCCGACTTCGTCCTCCGGACTCGGAATGGCGCGAGACATTGCGAGGCACCTCCGTGTGCCAAAAATAAGCCGCGAGCACAGCCGTCCCCAAAAATACCCGCCCGAAGGCCGGGGCACCAAGTTCGTCCAGCGGAAAAAGGCCACAAAAACGGGTGGGCTATAGCCTTGGGGGGTGGGGCTGGCCAACTTCGTCCGCCGGAATCGGAATGGCGCGAGACTTTGCGAGGGGCCTCCGTGTGCCAAAAATAGGCCGTGGGCACAGCCGCGCCAAAAGATAACCGCCCGAAGGCCGTGGCGCAAAGTTCGTCCAGCGGAAAAAGGCCGCAAAAACGGGTGGGCTATAGCCTTGGGGGGTGGGGCAGGCCAACTTCGTCCGCCGGACGCGGAATGGCGCGAGACTTTGCGAGGGGCCTCCGTGTGCCAAAAATAGGTCACGGGCACAGCCGCGCCCAAAAATACCCGCCCGAAGGCCGGGGAACCAAGTTCGTCCAGCGGAAAAAGGACACAAATACGGGTGGGCTATAGCCTAGGGGGGTGGGGCTGGCCAGCTTCGTCCGCCGGACTCGAAATGGCACGAGACTTTGCGAGGCACCTCCGTTTGCCAAAAATAGGCCGCGGGCACAGCCGCGCCCAAAAATACCCGCCCGAAGGCCGGGGCGCCAAGTTCGTCAAGCGGTAAAAGGCCACAAAAACGGGTGGGCTATAGCCTTGGGCGGTGGGGCTGGCCAACTTCGTCCGCCGAACTCGGAATGGCGCGAGACTTTGCGAGGCGCCTCCGTGTGGCATAAATAGGCCGCGGACACAGCCGCGCCCAAAAATACGTGCCCGAAGGCCGGGTCGCCAAGTTCATCAAGCGGTAAAAGGCCACAAAAACGGGTGGGCTATAGCCTTGGGGGGTGGGGCTGGCCAACTTCGTCCGTAAGACTCGGAAGGGCGCGAGACTTTGTGAGGGGCCTTCGTGTGCCAAAAATAGGCCGCGGGCACAGCCGCGCCCAAAAATACCCGCCCGAAGGCCGGGGCGCCATGTTCGTCCAGCGGAAAAAGGCCACAAAAACGGGTGGGCTATAGCCTTGGGGGGTGGGGCTGGCCAACTTCGTCCGCCGGACTTGGAATAGCGCGAGACATTGCGAGGCACCTCCGTGTGCCAAAAATAGGCCGCGGGCTCAGCCGCGCCCGAAAATACATGCCCCAAGGCTGGGGCACCAAGTTCGTCAAGCGGAAAAAGGCCACAAAAACGGGTGAGCTATAGCCTTGGGGGGTGGGGCTGGCAAACCTCGTCCGCCGGACTCGGAATGGCGCGAGCCTTTGCGAGGCGCCTCCGTGTGCCAAAAATAGTCCGCGGGCACAGCCGCAACCAAAAATACCCGCCTGAAGGCCGGGGCGCCAAGTTCGTCCAGCGGAAAAAGGCCACAAAAACGGGTGGGCTATAGCCTTGGGGGGTGGGGCTGGCCAACTTCGTCCGCCGGACTTGAAATGGCACGAGACTTTGCGAGCCGCCTCCGTTTGCCAAAAATAGGCCGCGGGCACAGCCGCGCCCAAAAATACCAGCCCGAAGGCCGGGGCGCCAAGTTCGTCAAGCAGTAAAAGGCCACAAAAACGGGTGGGCTATAGCCTTGGGCGGTGGGGCTGGCCAACTTCATCCGCCGCACTCGGAATGGCGCGAGACTTTGCGAAGCGCCACAGTGTGCCAAAAATAGGCCGCGGGCACAGCCGCGCCCAAAAATACCCGCCGTTAGGCCGGGGCGCTAAGTTCGTCCAGCGGTAAAAGGCCACAAAAACGGGTGGGCTATAGCCTTGCGGGGTGGGGCTGTCCCACTTCGTCCGCCGCACTCGGAATGGCGCGAGATTTTGTGAAGCGCCTCTGTGCACCAAAAATAGGCCGCGGGCACAGCCGCGCCCAAAAATACATGCCCGAAGGCCGGGGCGCCAAGTTCGTCCAGCGGAAAAAGGCCACAAAAACGGGTGGGCTATAGCCTAGGGGGGTGGGGCTGGCCAGCTTCGTCCGCTGGACTCGAAATGGCACGAGACTTTTCGAGGCACCTCCGGTTGCCAAAAATAGGCCGTGGGCACAGCCGCGGCCAAAAATAACAGCCCGAAGGCCGGGGCGCCAAGTTCATCCAGCGGAAAAGGCCACAAAAACGGGTGGGCTATAGCCTTGGGGGGTGGGCTGGCCAACTTCGCCGCCGGACTCGGAATGGCGCAAGCCTTTGCAAGGCGCCTCCGTGTGCCAAAAATAGTCCGCGGGCACAGCCGCGCCCAAAAATACCCACCTGAAGGCCGGGGCGCCAAGTTCGTCCAGCGGAAAAAGGCCACAAAAACGGGTGGGCTATAGCCTTGGGGGGTGGGGCTGGCCAACTTCGTCCGCCGGAATCGGAATGGCGCGAGACTTTGCGAGGTGCCTCCGTGTACCAAAAATAGGCCGCAGGCACAGTTCAGCCCAAAAATACCCATCCGAAGGCCGGGGAGCCAAGTTCGTCCAGCGGAAAAAGGCCACAAATACGGGTGGGCTATAGCCTAGGGGGGTGGGGCTGGCCAGCTTCGTCCGCCGGACTCGAAATGGCACGAGACTTTGCGAGGCGCCTCCGATTGCCAAAAATAGGCCGCGGGCACAGCCGCGCCCAAAAATAACCGCCCGAAGGCCGGGGCGCCAAGTTCGTCAAGCGGTAAAAGGCCACAAAAACGGGTGGGCTATAGCCTTTGGGGGTGGGGCCGGCCAACTTCGTCCGCCGGACTCGGAATGGCGCGAGACTTTGCGAGGCGCCTCCGTGTGCCAAAAATAGGCTGCGGGCCCAGCCGCGCCCAAAAATACGTATCCGAAGGCCGGGGCGCCAAGTTCGTCCAGCGGAAAAAGGCCACAAAAACGGGTGGGCTATAGCCTTGGGGGGTGGGGATGGCCAACTTCGTCCGCCGGACTCGGAATGGCGCGAGACTTTGCGAGGCACCTCCGTGTGCCAAAAATAGGCCGCGGGCACAGCCGCGCCCAAAAATACGTGCCCGAAGGCCGGGGCGCCAAGTTCGTCCAGCGGAAAAAGGCCACAAAAACGGGTGGGCTATAGCCTTAGGGGGTGGGGCCGGCCCACTTCGTCCGCCGGACTCGGAATGGCGCGAGACTTTGCGAGGTGCCTCCGTGTGCCAAAAATAGGCCGCGGGCCCAGCCGCGCCCAAAAATACGTATCCGAAGGCCGGGGCGCCAAGTTCGTCCAGCGGAAAAAGGCCACAAAAACGGGTGGGCTATAGCCTTGGGGGGTGGGGCTGGCCAACTTAGTCCGCCGGACTTGGAATGGCGCGAGACATTGCGAGGCATCTCCGTGTGCCAAAAATAGGCCATGAAACAGCCGCGCCCAAAAATACATGCCCGAAGGCCGGGGCGCCAAGTTCGTCAAGCGGTAAAAGGCCAAAAAAACGGGTGGGCTATAGCCTTGGGGGGTGGGGCTGGCCAACTTCGTCCGCCGGACTCGGAATGGCGCGAGACTTTGCGAGGCGCCTCCGTGTGCCAAAAATAGGCCGCGGGCACAGCCGCGCCCAAAAATACGTATCCGAAGGCCGGGGCGCCAAGTTCGTCCAGCGGAAAAAGGCCACAAAAACGGGTGGGCTATAGCCTTAGGGGGTGGGGCTGGCCAACTTCGTCCGTCGGACTCGGAATGGCGCGAGACTTTGCGAGGCGCCTCCGTGTGCCAAAAATAGGCCGCGGGCCCAGCCGCGCCCAAAAATACGTATCCGAAGGCCGGGGCGCCAAGTTCGTCCAGCGGAAAAAGGCCAAAAAAACGGGTGGGCTATAGCCTTGGGGGGTGGGGCTGGCCAACTTCGTCCGCCGGACTCGGAATGGCGCGAGACTTTGCGAGGCGCCTCCGTGTGCCAAAAATAGGCCGCGGTCACAGCCGCGCCCAAAAATACGTATCCGAAGGCCGGGGCGCCAAGTTCGTCCAGCGGATAAAGGCCACAAAAACGGGTGGGCTATAGCCTTGTGGGGTGGGGCTGGCCAACTTCGTCCGCCGGACTTGGAATGGCGCGAGACATTGCGAGGAACCTCCGTGTGCCAAAAATAGGCCGCGGGCACAGCCGCGCCCAAAAATACATGCCCGAAGGCCGGGGCGCCAAGTTCGTCAAGCGGTAAAAGGCCAAAAAAACGGGTGGGCTATAGCCTTGGGGGGTGGGGCTGGCCAACTTCGTCCGCCGGACTCGCAATGGCGCGAGACTTTGCGAGGCACCTCCGTTTGCCAAAAATAGGCCGCGGGCACAGCCGCGCCCAAAAATACCAGCCCGAAGGCCGGGGCGCCAAGTTCGTCAAGCGGTAAAAGGCCACAAAAACGGGTGGGCTATAGCCTTGGGCGGTGGGGCTGGCCAACTTCGTCCGCCGCACTCGGAATGGCGCGATACTTTGCGAGGCGCCTCCGTGTGCCAAAAATAAGCCGCGGGCACAGCCGCGCCCAAAAATACGTATCCGAAGGCCGGGGCGCCAAGTTCGTCCAGCGGAAAAAGGCCACAAAAACGGGTTGGCTATAGCCTTGGGGGGTGGGGCCGGCCAACTTCGTCCGCCGGACTTGGAATGGCTCGAGACATTGCGAGGCAGCTCCGTGTGCCAAAAATAGGCCGCGGGCACAGCCGCGCCCAAAAATACAGTCCCGAAGGCCGGGGCGCCAAGTTCGTCAAGCGGTAAAAGGCCAAAAAAACGGGTGGGCTATAGCCTTGGGGGGTGGGGCTGGCCAACTTCGTCCGCCGGACTCGGAATGGCGCGAGACTTTGCGAGGCACCTCCGTGTGCCAAAAATAGGCCGCGCGCACAGCCGCACCCAAAAATACGTGCCCGAAGGCCGGGGCGCCAAGTTCGTCCAGCGGAAAAAGGCCACAAAAACGGGTGGGCTATAGCCTTGGGGGGTGGGGCTGGCCAACTTCGTCCGCCGGACTCAGAATTGCGCGAGACTTTGCGAGGCGTCTCCGTGTGCCAAAAATAGGCCGCGGGCACAGCCGCGCACAAAAATACCCGCCCGAAGGCCGCGGGCACAGCCGCGCCCAAAAATACCCGCCCGAAGGCCTCGGGCACAGCCTAGTTCGTCTAGCGGTAAAAGGCCACAAAAACGGGTGGGCTTTAGCCTTGGGGGGTGGGGCTGACCAACTTCGTCCGCCGGACTCGGAATGGCGCGAGACTTTGCGAGGCGCCTCCGTGTGCCAAAAATAGGCCGCGGGCACAGCCGCGCCCAAAAATACCCGCCTGAAGGCCGGGGCGCCAAGTTCGTCCAGCGGAAAAAGGCCACAAAAACTGGTGGGCTATAGCCTTGGGGGGTGGGGCTGGCCAACTTCGTCCGCCGGACTCGGAATGGCGCGAGACTTTACGAGGTGCCGCCGTGTGCCAAAAATAGGCCGCGGGCACAGCCGTACCCAAAAATACGTGCCCGAAGGCCGGGGCGTCGAGTTCGTCCAACTGAAAAAGGCCACAAAAACGGGTGGGCTATTGCCTTGGGGGGTGGGCCTGGCCAACTTCGTCCGCCGGACTCGGAATGGCGCGAGACTTTGCGAGGCCCCTCCGTGTCCCAAAAATAGGCCGCGGGCACAGCCGCGCCAAAAAATACCCGCCCGAAGGCCGGGGCGCCAAGTTCGTCCAGCGGAAATAGGCCACAAAAACGGGTGGGCTATAGCCTTGGGGGGGGGCTGGCCCACTTCGTCTGCCGGACTCGGAATGGCGCGAGACTTTGTGAGGCGCCTCCGTGTGCCAAAAATAGGCAGCGGGCATAGCCGCGACCAAAAATACGCGCCCGAAGGCCGGGGCGCCAAGTTCGTCCAGCGGAAAAAGGCCACAAAAACGGGTGGGCTATAGCCTTGGGGGGTGGGGCTGGCCGACTTCGTCCGCCGGACTCGGAATGGCGCGAGACTTTGCGAGATCCCTCCGTGTGCCAAAAATAGGCAACGGGCATAGCCGCGCCCAAAAATAAGCGCCCGAAGGCCGGGGCGCCAAGTTCGTCCTGCGGAAAAAGGCCACAAAAACGGGTGGGCTATAGCCTTGGGGGGTGGGGCTGGCCGACTTCGTCCGCCGGACTCGGAATGGCGCGAGACTTTGGGAGGTGCCTCCGTGTGCCAAAAATAGGATGCGGGCACAGCCGCGTCCAAAAATAACAGCCCGAAGGCCGGGGAGCCAACTTCGTCCAGCTGAAAAAGGCCACAAGAACGGGTGGGCTATAGCCTTGGGGGGTGGGGCCGGCCCACTTCGTCCGCCGGACTCGGAAAGGCGTGAGATTTTGCGAGGCACCTCCATGTGTAAAAATAGGCCGCGGGCACAGCCACGCCCAAATATAACCGCCCGAAGGCCGGGGCGCCAAGTTCGTCCAGCTGAAAAAGGCCACAAAAACGGGTGGGCTATAGCCTAGGGGCGTAGGGCTGGCCCACTTCGTCTGCCGGACTCGGAATGGCGCGAGACTTTGCGACGCGCCTCCGTGTACCAAAAATAGGCCGCGGACACAGCCGCACCCAAAAATAACTGTTCGAAGGCCGGGGCGCCAAGTTCGTCCAGCTGAAAAAGGCCACAAAAACGGGTGGGCTATAGCCTAGGGGCGTAGGGCTGGCCCACTTCGTCTGCCGGACTCGGAATGGCGCGAGACTTTGCGACGCGCCTCCGTGTATCAAAAATAGGCCGCGGACACAGCCGCACCCAAAAATAACAGCCCGAAGGCTGGGGAGCCAACTTCGTCCAGCTGAAAAAGGCCACAAAAACGGGTGGGCTATAGCCTAGGGGCGTGGGGCTGGCCCACTTTTTCTGCCGGACTCGGAATGGCGCGAGACTTTGCGAGGTGCCTCCGTGTACCAACAATAGGCCACGGGCACAGCCGCGCCCAAAAATAACCGCCCGAAGTCCGGGGCGCCAAGTTCGTCCACCGGAAAAAGGCCACAAAAACGGGTGGGCTATAGGCTTGGGGGGTTGGGCTGGCCGACTTCGTCCGCCGGACTCGGAATGGCGCGAGACTTTGCGAGGCGCCTCCGTGTGCTGAAAATAGGCCGCGGGCACAGCCGCGTCCAAAAATAACCACCCGAAGGCCGGGGTGCCAAGTTCGTCCTGCGGAAAAAGGCCACAAAAACGGGTGGGCTATAGCCTTGGGGGGTGGGGCTGGCCAACTTCGTCCGCCGGACTCGGAATGGCGCGAGACTATGGGAGGCGCCTCCTTGTACCAAAAATAGGCCGCGGGCACAGCCGCGCCCTAAATAACCGCCCGAAGGCCGGGGCGCCAAGTTCGTCCAGCAGTAAAAGGCCACAAAAACAGGTGGGCCATAGCCTTGGGGGGTGTGGCTGGCCAACTTCGTCCGCCGGACTCGGAATGGCGCGAGACTTTACGAGGTGCCTCCGTGTGCCAAAAATAGGCTGCGGGCACAGCCGCGTCCAAAAATAACAGCCCGAAGGCCGGGGAGCCAACTTCGTCCAGCTGAAAAAGGCCACAAGAACGGGTGGGCTATAGCCTTGGGGGGTGGGGCCGGCCCACTTCGTCCGCCGGACTCGGAATGGCGTGAGATTTTGCGAGGCACCTCCATGTGCAAAAATAGGCCGCGGGCACAGCCACGCCCAAAAATAACCGCCCGAAGGCCGGGGCGCCAAGTTCGTCCAGCTGAAAAAGGCCACAAAAACGGGTGGGCTATAGCCTAGGGGCGTAGGGCTGGCCCACTTCGTCTGCCGGACTCGGAATGGCGCGAGACTTTGCGACGCGCCTCCGTGTACCAAAAATAGGCCACGGGGACAGCCACGCGCAAAAATAACCGCCCGAAGACCGGGGCGCCAAGTTCGTCCAGCTGAAAAAAGCCACAAAAACGGGTGGGCTATAGCCTTGGGGGGTGGGGCTGGCCGACTTCGTCCGCCGGACTCGGAATGGCGCAAGACTTTACGAGGCACCTCCGTGTGCCAAAAATAGGCCGCGGGCACAGCCGCGCCCAAAAATAACTGCCCGAAGGCCGGGGCGCCATGTTCGTCCAGCTGAAAAAGGCCACAAAAACGGCTGGGCTATAGCCTTGGGGGTCGGGCTGGCAAACTTCGTCCACGGACTCGAGAATGGCGCGAGACTTTGCGAGGCGCCTCCGTGTGCTGAAAATAGGCCGCGGGCACAGCCGCGCCCAAGAATAACCACCCGAAGGCCGGGGCGCCAAGTACGTCCAGGGGAAAAGGCCACAAAAACGGGTGGGCCATAGCCTTATGGGTGGGGCTGGTGAACTTCGTCCGCCGGACTCGGAATGGCGCGAGACTTTGGGAGGCGCCTCCTTGTGCCAAAAATAGGCCGCGGGCACAGCCGCGCCCTAAATAACCGCCCGAAGGCCGGGGAGCCAACTTCGTCCAGCTGAAAAAGGCCACAAGAACGGGTGGGCTATAGCCTTGGGGGGTGGGGCCGGCCCACTTCGTCCGCCGGACTCGGAATGGCGCGAGTTTTTGTGAGGCGCTTCCATGTGCAAAAATAGGCCGCGGGCACAACCACGCCCAAAAATAACCGCCCGAAGGCCGGGGCGCCAAGTTCATCCAGCTGAAAAAGGCCACAAAAACGGGTGGGCTATAGCCTAGGGGCGTGGGGCTGGCCCACTTCGTCTGCCGGACTCGGAATGGCGCGAGACTTTGCGAGGCGCCTCCGTGTACCAAAAATAGGCCACGGACACAGCCGCGCCCAAAAATAACCACCCGAAGGCCGGGCGCCAATCGGCCCCTGCTGAAAAAGGCCACAAAAACGGGTGGGCTATAGCCTTGGTGGGTGGGGCTGGCCAACTTCGTCCGCCGGACTCGGAATGGCGCGAGACTTTGGGAGGCGCCTCCTTGTACCAAAAATAGGCCGCGGGCACAGCCGCGCCCTAAATAACCGCCCGAAGGCCGGGGCGCCAAGTTCGTCCAGCGGTAAAAGGCCACAAAAACGGGTGGGCTATAGCCTTGGGGGGTGTGGCCGGCCCACTTCGTCCGCCGGACTCGGAATGGCGCGAGACTTTACGAGGTGCCTCCGTGTGCCAAAAATAGGCTGCGGGCACAGCCGCGTCCAAAAATAACAGCCCGAAGGCCGGGGAGCCAACTTCGTCCAGCTGAAAAAGGCCACAAGAACGGGTGGGCTATAGCCTTGGGGGGTGGGGCCGGCCCACTTCGTCCGCCGGACTCGGAATGGCGTGAGATTTTGCGAGGCACCTCCATGTGCAAAAATAGGCCGCGGGCACAGCCACGCCCAAAAATAACCGCCCGAAGGCCGGGGCGCCAAGTTCGTACAGCTGAAAAAGGCCACAAAAACGGGTGGGCTATAGCCTAGGGGCGTAGGGCTGGCCCACTTCGTCTGCCGGACTCGGAATGGCGCGAGACTTTGCGACGCGCCTCCGTGTACCAAAAATAGGCCACGGGCACAGCCACGCGCAAAAATAACCGCCCGAAGACCGGGGCGCCAAGTTCGTCCAGCTGAAAAAAGCTACAAAAACGGGTGGGCTATAGCCTTGGGGGGTTGGGCTGGCCGACTTCGTCCGCCGGACTCGGAATGGCGCAAGACTTTACGAGGCACCACCGTGTGCCAAAAATAGGCCGCGGGCACAGCCGCGCCCAAAAATAACTGCCCGAAGGCCGGGGCGCCAAGTTCGTCCAGTTGAAAAAGGCCACAAAAACGGCTGGGCTATAGCCTTGGGGGCTGGGGCTGGCAAACTTCGTCCGCCGGACTCAGAATGGCGCGAGACTTTGCGAGGCGCCTCCGTGTGCTGAAAATAGGCCGCGGGCACAGCCGCGCCCAAGAATAACCACCCGAAGGCCGGGGCGCCAAGTTCGTCCAGGGGAAAAAGGCCACAAAAACGGGTGGGCCATAGCCTTGCGGGGTGGGGCTGGCGAACTTCGTCCGCCGGACTCGGAATGGCGCGAGACTTTGGGAGGCGCCTCCTTGTGCCAAAAATAGGCCGTCGGCACAGCCGCGCCCTAAATAAGCGCCCGAAGGCCGGGGAGCCAACTTCATCCAGCTGAAAAAGGCCACAAGAACGGGTGGGCTATAGCCTTGGGGGGTGGGGCCGGCCCACTTCGTCCGCCGGACCGGAATGGCGCGAGTTTTTGCGAGGCGCTTCCGTGTGCAAAAATAGGCCGCGGGCACAGCCGTGCCCAAAAATAACCGCCCGAAGTCCGGGGCGCCAAGTTCGTCCAGCGGAAAAAGGCCACAAAAACGGGTGGGCTATAGCCTTAGGGGGTGGGGCTGGCCTACTTCGTCCGCCGGACTCGGAATGGCGCAAGACTTTACGAGGCACCTCCGTGCACCAAAAATAGGCCGCGGGCACAGCCGCGCCCAAAAATAACCGCCCGAAGGCCGGGGCGCCAACTTCGTCCCGCTGAAAAAGGCCACAAGAACGGGTGGGCTATAGCATTGGGGGGTGGGGCTGGCCAACATCGACCGCCGGACTCGGAATGGCGCGAGACTTTGCGAGGGGCCTCCGTGTGCCAAAAATAGGCCGCAGGCATAGCCGTGCCCAAAAATAACCGCCCGAAGGCCGGGGCGCCAACTTCGTCCAACTGAAAAAGGCCACAAGAATGGGTGGGCTATAGCCTTGGGGGGTGGGGCCAGCCCACTTCGTCCGCCGGACTCGGAATGGCGCGAGACTTTGCGAGGCACCTCCGTGTGCCAAAAATAGTCCCCGGGCACAGCCACGCCCAAAAATAACCACCCGAAGGCCGGGGCGCCAAGTTCGTCCAGCGGAAAAAGGCCACAAAAACAGGTGGGCTATAGCCTTGGGGGGTGGGGCTGGCCAACTTCGTCCGCCGGACTCGGAATGGCGCGAGACTTTGGGAGGCACCTCCTTGTGCCAAAAATAGGCCGCCGGCACATCCGCGCCCTAAATAACCGCCCGAAGTCCGGGGCGCCAAGTTCGTCCAGCGGAAAAAGGCCACAAAAACGGGTGGGCTATAGCCTTAGGGGGTGGGGCTGGCCTACTTCGTCCGCCGGACTCGGAATGGCGCAAGACTTTACGAGGCACCTCCGTGTGCCAAAAATAGGCCGCGGGCACAGCCGCGCCCAAAAATAACCGCCCGAAGGCCGGGGCGCCAACTTCGTCCCGCTGAAAAAGGCCACAAGAACGGGTGGGCTATAGCATTGGGGGGTGGGGCCGGCACACTTCGTCCGCCGGACTCAGAATGGCGCGAGATTTTGTGAGGTGCCACCATGTGCAAAAATAGGCCGTGGGCACAGCCGCGCCCAAAAATAACCGTCCGAAGGCCGGGGCGCCAAGTTCGTTCAGCGGAAAAAGGCCACAAAAACGGGTGGGCTATAGCCTTGGGGGGTGGGGCCAGCCCACATCGTCCGCCTGACTGGGAATGGTGCGAGACTTTGCGAGGCGCCTCCGTGTGCCAAAAATAGGCCTCGGGCATAGCCGTGCCCAAAAATAACCGCCCGAAAGGCGGGGCGCCAAGTTCGTCCAGCGGAAAAAGGCCACAAGAACGGGATGGCTATAGCCTTGGGGGGTGGGGCTGGCCAACTATGTCTGCCGGACTCGGAATGGCGCGGGACTTTGCGAGGGGCCTCCGTGTGCCAAAAATAGGCCACGGGCACAGCCGTGCCCAAAAATAACCGCCCGAAGTCCGGGGCGCCAAGTTCGTCCAGCGGAAAAAGGCCACAAAAACGGGTGGGCTATAGCCTTAGGGGGTGGGGCTGGCCTACTTCGTCCGCCGGACTCGGAATGGCGTAAGACTTTACGAGGCACCTCCGTGTGCCAAAAATAGGCCGCGGGCACAGCCGCGCCCAAAAATAACCGCCCGAAGGCCGGGGCGCCAACTTCGTCCCGCTGAAAAAGGCCACAAGAACGGGTGGGCTATAGCATTGGGGGGTGGGGCCGGCACACTTCGTCCGCCGGACTCGGAATGGCGCGAGATTTTGTGAGGTGCCACCATGTGCAAAAATAGGCCGTGGGCACAGCCGCGCCCAAAAATAACCGTCCGAAGGCCGGGGCGCCAAGTTCGTTCAGCGGAAAAAGGCCACAAAAACGTGTGGGCTATAGCCTTGGGGGGTGGGGCCAGCCCACATCGTCCACTTTGACCTGGGAATGGTGCGAGACTTTGCGAGGCGCCTCCGTGTGCCAAAAATAGGCCTCGGGCATAGCCGTGCCCAAAAATAACCGCCCGAAAGGCGGGGCGCCAAGTTCGTCCATTGGAAAAAGGCCACAAGAACGGGATGGCTATAGCCTTGGGGGGTGGGGCTGGCCAACTACGTCTGCCGGACTCGGAATGGCGCGGGACTTTGCGAGGGGCCTCCGTGTGCCAAAAATAGGCCACGGGCACAGCCGCGCCCAAAAATAACCGCCCGAAGGCCGGGGCGCCAAGTTCGTCCAGTGGAAAAATGCCACAAAAACGGGCGGGCTATAGCCTTGGGGGGTGGGGCTGGCCAACATCGACCGCCGGACTCGGAATGGCGCGAGACTTTGCGAGGGGCCTCCGTGTGCCAAAAATAGGCCGCAGGCATAGCCGTGCCCAAAAATAACCGCCCGAAGGCCGGGGCGCCAACTTCGTCCAACTGAAAAAGGCCACAAGAATGGGTGGGCTATAGCCTTGGGGGGTGGGGCCGGCCCACTTCGTCCGCCGGACTCAGAATGGCGCGAGACTTTGCGAGGCACCTCCGTGTGCCAAAAATAGGCCCCGGGCACAGCCACGCCCAAAAATAACCACCCGAAGGCCGGGGCGCCAAGTTCGTCCAGCGGAAAAAGGCCACAAAAACAGGTGGGCTATAGCCTTGGGGGGTGGGGCCGGCACACTTCGTCCGCCGGACTCAGAATGGCGCGAGATTTTGTGAGGTGCCACCATGTGCAAAAATAGGCCGTGGGCACAGCCGCGCCCAAAAATAACCGTCCGAAGGCCGGGGCGCCAAGTTCGTTCAGCGGAAAAAGGCCACAAAAACGGGTGGGCTATAGCCTTGGGGGGTGGGGCCAGCCCACATCGTCCGCCTGACTGGGAATGGTGCGAGACTTTGCGAGGCGCCTCCGTGTGCCAAAAATAGGCCTCGGGCATAGCCGTGCCCAAAATAACCGCCCGAAAGGCGGGCGCCAAGTTCGTCCAGCGGAAAAAGGCCACAAGAACAGGATGGCTATAGCCTTGGGGGTGGGGCTGGCCAACTATGTCTGCCCGGACTCGGAATGGCGCGGGACTTTGCGAGGGGCCTCCAGTGTGCCAAAAATAGGCCACGGGCACAGCCGTGCCCAAAATAACCGCCCGAAGTCCGGGCGCCAAGTTCGTCCAGCGGAAAAAGGCCACAAAAACGGGTGGGCTATAGCCTTAGGGGTGGGGCTGGCCTACTTCGTCCGCCCGGACTCGGAATGGCGTAAGACTTTACGAGGCACCTCCGTGTGCCAAAAATAGGCCTTGGGCACAGCCGCGCCAAAAATAACCGCCCGAAGGCCGGGCGCCAACCGTCCCGCTGAAAAAGGCCACAAGAACGGGTGGGCTATAGCATTGGGGGTGGGGCGGCACACTTCGTCCGCCGGACTCGGAATGGCGCGAGATTTTGTGAGGTGCCACCATGTGCAAAAATAGGCCGTGGGCACAGCCGCGCCCAAAAATAACCGTCCGAAGGCCGGGGCGCCAAGTTCGTTCAGCGGAAAAAGGCCACAAAAACGTGTGGGCTATAGCCTTGGGGGGTGGGGCCAGCCCACATCGTCCGCCTGACTGGGAATGGTGCGAGACTTTGCGAGGCGCCTCCGTGTGCCAAAAATAGGCCTCGGGCATAGCCGTGCCCAAAAATAACCGCCCGAAAGGCGGGGCGCCAAGTTCGTCCATTGGAAAAAGGCCACAAGAACGGGATGGCTATAGCCTTGGGGGGTGGGGCTGGCCAACTACGTCTGCCGGACTCGGAATGGCGCGGGACTTTGCGAGGGGCCTCCGTGTGCCAAAAATAGGCCGCAGGCATAGCCGTGCCCAAAAATAACCGCCCGAAGGCCGGGGCGCCAAGTTCGTCCAGTGGAAAAATGCCACAAAAACGGGCGGGCTATAGCCTTGGGGGGTGGGGCTGGCCAACATCGACCGCCGGACTCGGAATGGCGCGAGACTTTGCGAGGGGCCTCCGTGTGCCAAAAATAGGCCGCAGGCATAGCCGTGCCCAAAAATAACCGCCCGAAGGCCGGGGCGCCAACTTCGTCCAACTGAAAAAGGCCACAAGAATGGGTGGGCCATAGCCTTGGGGGGTGGGGCCGGACCACTTCGTCCGCCAGACTCGGAATGGCGCGAGACTTTGCGAGGCACCTCCGTGTGCCAAAAATAGGCCCCGGGCACAGCCACGCCCAAAAATAACCACCCGAAGGCCGGGGCGCCAAGTTCGTCCAGCGGAAAAAGGCCACAAAAACAGGTGGGCTATAGCCTTGGGGGGTGGGGCTGGCCAACTTCGTCCGCCGGACTCGGAATGGCGCGAGACTTTGGGAGGCACCTCCTTGTGCCAAAAATAGGCCGCCGGCACATCCGCGCCTTAAATAACCGCCCGAAGTCCGGGGCGCCAAGTTCGTCCAGCGGAAAAAGGCCACAAAAACGGGTGGGCTATAGCCTTAGGGGGTGGGGCTGGCCTACTTCGTCCGCCGGACTCGGAATGGCGCAAGACTTTACGAGGCACCTCCGTGTGCCAAAAATAGGCCGCGGGCACAGCCGCGCCCAAAAATAACCGCCCGAAGGCCGGGGCGCCAACTTCGTCCCGCTGAAAAAGGCCACAAGAACGGGTGGGCTATAGCATTGGGGGGTGGGGCCGGCACACTTCGTCCGCCGGACTCAGAATGGCGCGAGATTTTGTGAGGTACCACCATGTGCAAAAATAGGCCGTGGGCACAGCCGCGCCCAAAAATAACCGTCCGAAGGCCGGGGCGCCAAGTTCGTTCAGCGGAAAAAGGCCACAAAAACGGGTGGGCTATAGCCTTGGGGGGTGGGGCCAGCCCACATCGTCCGCCTGACTGGGAATGGTGCGAGACTTTGCGAGGCGCCTCCGTGTGCCAAAAATAGGCCTCGGGCATAGCCGTGCCCAAAAATAACCGCCCCGAAGGCGGGCGCCAAGTTCGTCCAGCGGAAAAAGGCCACAAGAACGGGATGGCTATAGCCTTGGGGGGTGGGGCTGGCCAACTATGTCTGCCGGACTCGGAATGGCGCGGACTTTGCGAGGGGCCTCCGTGTGCAAAAAATAGGCCACGGCACAGCCGTGCCCAAAAATAACCGCCCGAAGTCCGGGCGCCAAGTTAAATCCAGCGGAAAAAGGCCACAAAAACGGGTGGGCTATAGCCTTGGGGGGTGGGGCTGGCCAACTTCGTCCGTCGGACTCGGAATGGCGCAAGACTTTACGAGGCACCTCCGTGTGCCAAAAATAGGCCGCGGGCACAGACGCGCCCAAAAATACCCGGCCGAAGGCCGAGGCGCCAAGTTCGTCCAGCGGAAAAAGGCCACAAAAACGGGCGCGCTATAGCCTTGGGGGTGGGGTTTGCACACTTCGCGTCCGCTGGACTCAGAATGGCGCGAGATTTTGTGAGGTGCCACCATGTGCAAAAATAGGCCGTGGGCACAGCCGCGCTTAAAAATAACCGTCCAAGGCCGGGCGCCAAGTTAGTTCAGCGGAAAAAGGCCACAAAAACGGGTGGGCTATAGCCTTGGGGGGTGGGGCCAGCCCACATCGTCCGCCTGACTGGGAATGGTGCGAGACTTTGCGAGGCGCCTCCGTGTGCCAAAAATAGGCCTCGGGCATAGCCGTGCCCAAAAATAACCGCCCGAAAGGCGGGGCGCCAAGTTCGTCCAGCGGAAAAAGGCCACAAGAACGGGATGGCTATAGCCTTGGGGGGTGGGGCTGGCCAACTATGTCTGCCGGACTCGGAATGGCGCGGGACTTTGCGAGGGGCCTCCGTGTGCCAAAAATAGGCCACGGGCACAGCCGTGCCCAAAAATAACCGCCCGAAGTCCGGGGCGCCAAGTTCGTCCAGCGGAAAAAGGCCACAAAAACGGGTGGGCTATAGCCTTAGGGGGTGGGGCTGGCGTACTTCGTCCGCCGGACTCGGAATGGCGCAAGACTTTACGAGGCACCTCCGTGTGCCAAAAATAGGCCGCGGACACAGCCGCGCCCAAAAATAACCGCCCGAAGGCCGGGGCGCCAACTTCGTCCCGCTGAAAAAGGCCACAAGAACGGGTGGGCTATAGCATTGGGGGGTGGGGCCGGCACACTTCGTCCGCCGGACTCAGAATGGCGCGAGATTTTGTGAGGTGCCACCATGTGCAAAAATAGGCCGTGGGCACAGCCGCGCCCAAAAATAACCGTCCGAAGGCCGGGGCGCCAAGTTCGTTCAGCGGAAAAAGGCCACAAAAACGGGTGGGCTATAGCCTTGGGGGGTGGGGCCAGCCCACATCGTCCGCCTGACTGGGAATGGTGCGAGACTTTGCGAGGCGCCTCCGTGTGCCAAAAATAGGCCTCGGGCATAGCCGTGCCCAAAAATAACCGCCCGAAAGGCGGGGCGCCAAGTTCGTCCAGCGGAAAAAGGCCACAAGAACGGGATGGCTATAGCCTTGGGGGGTGGGGCTGGCCAACTACGTCTGCCGGACTCGGAATGGCGCGGGACTTTGCGAGGGGCCTCCGTGTGCCAAAAATAGGCCACGGGCACAGCCGCGCCCAAAAATAACCGCCCGAAGGCCGGGGCGCCAAGTTCGTCCAGTGGAAAAATGCCACAAAAACGGGCGGGCTATAGCCTTGGGGGGTGGGGCTGGCCAACATCGACCGCCGGACTCGGAATGGCGCGAGACTTTGCGAGGGGCCTCCGTGTGCCAAAAATAGGCCGCAGGCATAGCCGTTCCCAAAAATAACCGCCCGAAGGCCGGGGCGCCAAGTTCGTCCAGCGGAAAAAGACTACAAAAACGGGTGGGCTATAGCCTTGGGGGGTGGGGCTGGCCAACTTCGTCTGCCGGACTCGGAATGGCGCGGGACTTTGCGAGGGGCCTCCGTGTGCCAAAAATAGGCCACGGACACAGCCGCACCCAAAAATAACAGCCCGAAGGCCGGGGCGCCAAGTTCGTCCAGCGGAAAAAGACCACAAAAACGGGTGGGCTATGGCCTTGGGGGGTGGGGCAGGCCCACTTCGTCCGCCGGACACGGAATGGCGCGAGACTATGCAAGGCACCTCCGTGTGCCAAAAATAGGCCGCCGGCACAGCCGCGCCCAAAAATACCCGCCCGAAGTCCGGGGCGCCAAGTTCGTCCAGCGGAAAAAGCCCACAAAAACGGGTGGGCTATAGTCTTGGGGGGTCGGGCTGGCGAACTTCGTCCGCCGGACTCGGAATGGCGCGAGACTTTGTTAGGGGCCTCCGTGTCCCGAAAGTAGGCCACGGGCACAGCCGCGCCCAAAAATAACCTCCCGAAGGCCGGGGCGCCAGGATCGTCCAGCGGTAAAAGGCCACAAAAACGGGTGGGCTATAGCCTTGGGGGGTGGGGCAGGCCAACTTCGTCCGCCGGACTCGGAATGGCGCGAGACTTTGCGAGGCACCTCCGTGTGCCAAAAATAGGCCGCGGGCACAGCCGCAACCAAAAATAACCCCCCGAAGGTCGGCGCGCCCAAACCCCCCAGCGGAAAAATGGCCAAAAAACGGGTGGGCTATAGCCTTGGGGGGAGGGGCAGACAAACTTCGTCCGTCGGACTCGGAATGGTGCGAGACTTTGCGAGCGGCCTCCGCGTGCCAAAAATAGGCCACGGGCACAGCCGCGGCCAAAAAAACCCGCCCCAAGGCCGGGGCACCAAGTTCGTCCAGCGGAAAAAGGCCACAAAAACGAGTGGGCTATAGCCTTGGTGGGTGGGGCTGGCCAACTTCATCCGCCGGACTCGGAATGGGGCGAGACTTTGCAAACGGCCTCCGCGTGCTGGGGCCAGGCCGCGCGCACAGGCGCGCCCAAAAATAAGCCCCCGAAGGTCGGCGCACCCAAACCCCCCAGCGGAAAAATGGCCAAAAAATGGGTGGGCTATAGCCTTGGGGGGAGGGGCACGCAAACTTCGTCCGCCGGACTCGGACTGGGGCGAGACTTGGCGAGCGGCCTCCGCATGCCAAAAATAGGCCGTGGGCACAGCCGCGCCCAAAAATAACCCCCCGAAGGTCGGCGCGCCCAAACCGCACAGCGGAAAAATGGCCAAAAAACGGGTGCGCTATAGCCTTGGGGGGAGAGGCTGGCCAACATCGTCCGCCGGACTCGGAATGGGGCGAGACTTTGCGAGTGGTCTCCGCGTACCAAAAATAGGCTGTGGGCACAGCCGCGCCCAAAAATAACCCCCCGAAGGTCGGCGCGCCCAAACCCCCCAGCGGAAAAATGGCCAAAAAACGGGTGCGCTATAGCCTTGGGTGGAGGGGCTGGCCGACTTCGTCCGCCGAACTTGGAATAGGGCGAGACTTTGCGAGCGGCCTCTGCGAGCCAAAAATAAGCCGCGGCCGCAGCCGCGCCCAAAAATAACCCCCCGAAGGTCGGCGCGTCCAAACCCCCCAGCGGAAAAATGGCCAAAAAAAGGGTGCGCTATAGCCTTGGGGGAAGGGGCTGGCCAACTTCATCTGCCGGACTAGGAATGGGGCGAGACTTTGCGAGCGGCCTCCGCGTGCCAAAAATAGGCCGCGGGCACAGCCGCCCCCAAAAATAATCCCCCGAAGGTCGGCGCGCCCAAACCCCCCAGCGGAAAAATGGCCAAAAAACGGGTGGACTATACCCTTGGGGGGAGGGGCTGGTCAACTTCGTCCGCCGGACTCGGAATGGGGCGAGACTTTATGAGTGGCCTCCACGTGCAAAAAATAGGCCGCGGACACAGCCACGCCCAAAAATAACCCCCCGAAGGTCGGCGCGCCCAAACCCCCCAGCGGAAAAATGGCCAAAAAACGGGTGCGCTATAGCCTTGGGGGGAGGGGCTGGCCAACTTCGTCCACCGGACTCGGAATGGGGTAAGACTTTTCGAGTGGCCTCCGCGTGCCAAAAATAGGCCGCGGGTACAGCCGCGCCCAAAAATAACCCCCCGAAGGTCGGCGCGCCCAAACCCCCCAGCGGAAAAATGGCCAAAAAACGGGTGCGCTATAGCCTTGGGGGGAGGGGCTGGCCAACTTCGTCCGCCGGACTCGGAATGGGGCAAGACTTTTCGAGCGGCCTCCGCGTGCCAAAAATAGGCCGCGGGCACAGCCGCGCCCAAAAATAATCCCCCGAAGGTCGGCGCGCCCAAACCCCCCAGCGGAAAAATGGCCAAAAAACGGGTGGACTATAGCCTTGGGGGGAGGGGCTGGTCAACTTCGTCCGCTGGACTCGGAATGGGGCGAGACTTTACGAGCGGCCTCCGCGTGCCAAAAATAGGCCGCGGACACAGCCACGCCCAAAAATAACCCCCCAAAGGTCGGCGCGCCCAAACCCCCCAGCGGAAAAATGGCCAAAAAACGGGTGCGCTATAGCCTTGGGGGGAGGGGCTGGCCAACTTCGTCCGCCGGACTCGGAATGGGGCAAGACTTTTCGAGCGGCCTCCGCGTGCCAAAAATAGGCCGCGGGCACAGCCGCGCCCAAAAATAACCTCCCGAAGGTCGGCGCGCCCAAACCCCCCAGCGGAAAAATGGCCAAAAAACGGGTGCGCTATAGCCTTGGGTGGAGGGGCAGACCAACTTCGTCCGCCGGACTCGGAATGGGGCGAGACTTTGCGAACGGCCTCCGCGTGCCAAAAATAGGCCGCTGGCACAGCTGCGCCCAAAAATAACCCCCCGAAGGTCGGCGCGCCCAAACCCAAAACCGGAAACATGGCCAAAAAACGGGTGCGCTCTAGCCTTGGGTGGAGGGGCTGGCCAACTTCGTCCGCCGGACTCAGAATGGGGCGAGACATTGCGAGCGGCCTCCGTGTGCCAAAAATAGGCCGCGGGCAAAGCCGCGCCCAAAAATAACCCCCCGAAGGTCGCCGCGACCAAACCCCCCAGCGGAAAAATGGCCAAAAAACGGGTGGGCTATAGCCTTGGGGGGAGGGGCTGGCCAACTTCTTCCGCCGCATTCGGAATGGGGCGAGACTTTGTAAGCGGCCTCTGCATGCAAAAAATAGGCCGCGGGCACAGCCGCGCCCAAAAATAACCCCCCGAATGTCGGCGCGCCCAAACCCACCAGCGGAAAAATGGCTAAAAAACGGGTGGGAAATAGCCTTGGGGGGAGGGGCTGGCCCACTTCGTCCGCCGGACTCGGAATGGGGCGAGACTGGGCGAGCGGCCTCCGCGTGCCAAAAATAGGCCGCGGGCACAGCCGCACCCAAAAATAACCCCCCGAAGGTTGGAGCGCCCAAACCCCCAACCGGAAAAATGGCCAAAAAACGGGTGCGCTATAGCCTTGGGTGGAGGGGCAGGCCAACTTCGTCCGCCGGACTCGGAATGGGGCGAGACTTTGCGAACGGCCTCCGCGTGCCAAAAATAGGCCGCTGGCACAGCTGCGCCCAAAAATAACCCCCCGAAGGTCGGCGCGCCCAAACCCAAAACCGGAAACATGGCCAAAAAACGGGTGCGCTCTAGCCTTGGGTGGAGGGGCTGGCCAACTTCGTCCGCCGGACTCAGAATGGGGCGAGACATTGCGAACGGCCTCCGCGTGCCAAAAATAGGCCGCGGGTACAGCCGCGCCCAAAAATAACCCCCCGAAGGTCGCCGCGCCCAAACCCCCCAGCGGAAAAATGGCCAAAAAACGGGTGGGCTATAGCCTTGGTGGGGGGCGCGGGCGAAGTTCGTCCGCCGGACTCGGAATGGAGCGAGACTTTGCGAGGGGCCTCGGGGTGCCAAAAATAAGCCGCGGGCAATGCCGCGCCCAAAAATAAGTGCCCGAAGGTCGAGGTGCCAAAACCCCCCAGCGGAAAAATGGGCAAAAAACGGGTGGGCTATAGCCTTGGTGGGGGGCGCGGGCGAAGTTCGTCCGCCGGACTCGGAATGGGGTGAGACTTTGCGAGGGTCGTGGGGGTGCCAAAATAATACCGCGGGCAAAGCCGCGCCCGAAGGTCGTGGTGCCAAAACCCCCTAGCGGAAAAATGGCCAAAGAACGGGTGGGCTATAGCCTTGGTGGGGGGCGCGGGCGAAGTTCGTCCGCCGGACTCGGAATGGGGCGAGACTTTGCGAGGGTCGTCGGGGTGCCAAAATAATGCCGCGGGCAAAGCCGCGCCCGAAGGTCGTGGTGCCAAAACCCCCCAGCGGAAAAATGGCCAAAGAACGGGTGGGCTATAGCCTTGGTTGGGGGCGCGGGAGAAGTTCGTCCGCCGGACTCGGAATGGGGCGAGACTTTGCGAGGGGCCTCGGGGTGCCAAAAATAAGCGCCCGAAGGTCGTGGTGCCAAAACCCGCCAGCGGAAAAATGGCCAAAAAACGGGTGGGCTATAGCCTTGGTGGGGGGCGCGGGCGAAGTTCGTCCGCCGGACTCGGAATGGGGCGAGACTTTGCGAGGGTCGTCGGGGTGCCAAAATAATGCCGCGGGCAAAGCCGCGCCCGAAGGTCGTGGTGCCAAAACCCCCCAGCGGAAAAATGGCCAAAGAACGGGTGGGCTATAGCCTTGGTTGGGGGCGCGGGAGAAGTTCGTCCGCCGGACTCGGAATGGGGCGAGACGCTGCGAGGGCCTCCGGTTGCCAAAAATAAGCCGCGGGCAAAGCCGCGCCAAAAAATAAGCGCCCGAAGCTCGTGGTGCCAAAACCCCCCAGCGGAAAAATGCCCAAAAAACGGGTGGGCTATAGCCTTGATGGGGGGCGCGGGCGAAGTTCTTCCGCCGGACTAGGAATGGGGTCAGACTTTGCGAGGGGCCTCGGGGTGCCAAAAATAAGCGTCCGAAGGTCGTGGTACCAAAACCCGGCAGCGGAAAAATGGGCAAAAAACGGGTGGGCTAAAGCCTTGGTGGGGGGCGCGGGCGAAGTTCGTCTGCCGGACTCGGAATGGGGAGAGACTTTGCGAGGGGCGTCGGGGTGCCAACAATAAGCCGCGGGTAAAGCCGTGCCAAAAAATAAGTGCCCGAAGGTCGTGGTGCCAAAACCCCCCAGCGGAAAAATGGCCAAAGAACGGGTGGGCTATAGCCTTGATGGGGGCGCGGGATGGTTCGTCCGCCGGACTCGGAATGGGGCGAGACTTTGCGAGGGCATCGGGTGCCAAAAATATGCCGCTGGCAAAGCCGCGCTCAAGGTCGTGGTGCCAACACCCCAGCGGAAAAATGGCAAAACAACGGGTGGGCTATAGCCTTGGTGGGGGGCGCGGGAGAAGTTTGTCCACCGGACTCGGAATGGGGCGAGACTTTGCGAGGGGCCTCGGGGTGCCAAAAATAAGCGCCCGAAGGTCGTGGTGCCAAAACCGCCAGCGGAAAAATGGCCAAAAAACGGGTGGGCTATAGCCTTGGTGGGCGCGTGGGAAGTTCGTCTACGGACTCGGAATGGGGCGAGACTTTGCGAGGGGTGTCGGGGTGCCAAAAATATGCCACGGGCAAAGCCGCGCCCGAAGGTCGTGGTGCCAAAACCCCCCAGCGGAAAAATGGCCAAAGAACGGGTGGGCTATAGCCTTGGTTGGGGGCGCGGTAGAAGTTCGTCCGCCGGACTCGGAATGGGGCGAGACGTTGCGAGGGGCCTCGGGTTGCCAAAAATAAGCCGCGGGCAAAGCTGCGCCAAAAAATAAGCGCCCGAAGGTCGTGGTGCCAAAACCACCCAGCGGAAAAATGCCCAAAAAACGGGAGGGCTATAGCCTTGATGGGGGGCGCGGGCGAAGTTCTTCCGCCGGACTCGGAATGGGGTGAGACTTTGCGAGGGGCCTCGGGGTGCCAAAAATAAGCGCCCGAAGGTCGTGGTGCCAAAACCCGCCAGCGGAAAAATGGCCAAAAAACGGGTGGGCTAAAGCCTTGGTGGGGGGCGCGGGCGAAGTTCGTCTGCCGGACTTGGAATGGGGCGAGACTTTGCGAGGGGCCTCGGGGTGCCAAAAATAAGCCGCGGGAAAAACCGTACCAAAAAATAAGTGCCCGAAGGTCGAAAGCAAAACCCCAGCGGAAAAATGCCCAAAAACCCTGTGGGCTTTATCCTTGTTGGGGGGCGCGGGCGAAGTTGTTCCGCCGGACTCGGAATGGGGTGAGACTTTGCGAGGGGCCTCGGGGTGCCAAAATTAAGCGCCCGAAGGTCGTGGAAAGCAAACCCGCCAGCGGAAAATGGCCAAACGGGTGGCTAAAGCCTTGGGTTAAAGCGCGGGCGGTTCGTCACGATTTCGGAATGGGGCGAGACTTTGCGAGGGGCCTCGGTGTTCCAAAAAGAGGCCGCGGGCAAAGCCGTGCTAAAAAATAAGCGCCCGAAGGTCGTGGTGCCAAAACCCCCCAGCGGAAAAATGGCCAAAAAACGGGTGGGATATAGCCTTGGTGGGGGGCGCGGGCGAAGTTCGTCCGCCGGACTCCGAAAGGGGTGAGACTTTGTGAGGGGCCTCGGTGTGCCAAATATAGGCCGCGGGAAAAGCCGCGCCCGAAGGTCGTGGTGCCAAAATCCCCCAGCGGAAAAATGGCCAAAAAACGGGTGGGCTATAGCCTTGGTGGGGGGGGCGGGCGAAGTTTCGTCCCCGGACTCGAATGGGGCGAGACGCTATGCAGGGGCCTCGGTTGCCAAAATAAGCCGGGTAAAGCCGCGCCCAAAAATAAGCCCCGAAGGTCGCCGTGCCAAAACCCCAGCGGAAAAATAGCTAAAAACGGGTGGGCTATAGCCTTAGGCTGGGCGCGGCGGTTCGTCCACTGGACTCGGAATGGGGCGAGACTTTGCGAGGGGCCTCAAGGTACAACCATAAGTCATGGGCAAAGCTGCGCCCAAAAATAAGCCCCCAAAGGTCGTGGTGCCAAACTCCCCAGTGGAAAAATGGCTAAAAACGGGTGGGCTATAGCCTTGGTGGGGGCGTGGTCGGGTTCGTCCGCCGGACTCGGAATGGGGCGAGACTTTGCGAGGGGGTCCTCGGGTTAAAATAAGCGCCCAAAGGGAAAGGTGCCAAACTCCGCCAGCGGAAAATGGCCAAAAACGGGTGGGCTATAGCCTTGGTGGGGGCGTTGGCTAAGTTCGTCCGCGGACTCAGAATGGGGCGAAACTTTGCGAGGCGCCAGGGTACCAAAATATGCCACAAGGCAAACGCGCACCCGAAGGTCGTGGTGCCAAACCCCCAGCGGAAAAATGGCCAAAGAACGGGTGGGCTATAGCCTTGGTGGAAGCGCTGGAGAAGTTCGTCCCTCCGGACTCGGAATGGGGCGAGACGCTGCGAGGGGCCTCGGGTTGCCAAAAAATAAGCCGCGGGCAAAGCCGCTACTTAAAAATAAGCTACCAAGGTCGTGGAAAGCCAAAACCCCCAGCGGAAAATGCCCAAAACGGGTGGGCTATAGCCTTGATGGGGGGCGCGGGCGAAGTTCTTCCGCCGGACTCGGAATGGGTTGAGACTTTGCGAGGGGCCTCGGGGTGCCAAAAATATGCCGCGGGCAAAGCCGCGCCCGAAGGTCGTGGTGCCAAAACCCCCCAGCGGAAAAATGGCCAAAGAACGGGTGGGCTATAGCCTTGGTGGGGCGCTGGAGAAGTTTGTCCACCGGACTCGGAATGGGGCGAGACTTTGCGAGGGGCCCGGGTGCCAAAAATAAGCGCCCGAAGGTCGGGTGCCAAAACCCCAGCGGAAAAAAATGGCAAAAACGGGTGGGCTACAGCCTTTGTCGGCGCTGGCAAAGTTCGTCCACCGGACTCGAATAGGGCGAGACTTTGCGAAGGGCCTCAGGGTGCCAAAAATAATCCACGGCAAAGCCGCTTCAAAAATAAGCCCCCGGAAGGTCGTCAAAGCCAAAACCCCAGCGGAAAAATGGATAAAACGGGTGGGCTATAGCCAGGTGGGGGGCGCTGGCGAAGTTCGTCCGCCGGACTCGGAATGGGGCGAGACTTTGCAGTGGCCTCGGGTGCCAAACATAAGCCATGACGAAGCCACGCCCAAAGATAAGCCCCCGATGGTCGTGGTGCCAAACTCCCCAGCCGAAAAATGGCTAAAAACGGGTGGGCTATAGCCTCAAAGTGGGGCGCGGGCGAAGTTCGCTCCCACGGACTCGGAATGGGGCAAGACTTTGCGAGGGGCCTCTGGGTGCCAAAAATAAGCGCCCGAAGGTCGTGGAAGCAAAACCCGCCAGCGGAAAATGGCCAAAAACGGGTGGGCTATAGCCTTGGTGGGGGCGCGGCAAGTTCGTCGCCGGACTCGGAATGGGGCAAGACTTTGCGAGGGGCCCTGGTACAAAAATAAGCCGCTGGGCAAAGCCGCGCTAAAAATAAGTGCCCAAGGTCGTGGTGCCAAAACCCCCGCGGAAAAATGGCCAAAAACGGGTGGGCTATAGCCTTGATGGGGGCGCTGGCGAAGTTCGGCTCACGGACTCGGAATGGGGCAAGACTTTGCGAGGGGCCTCGGGTACTAAAATAAGCCCGCGGGCAAAGCCGTGCCAAAAATAAGTGCCCGAAGGTCGTGGTGCCAAAACCCCCGCTGAAAAATGGCCAAAAACGGGTGGGCTATAGCCTTGATGGGGGCGCGGGCGAAGTTAGTCCTCCGGACTCGGAATGGGGTGAGACTTTATGAGGGATGTCGGGTGCTGTAAAAATATGCCACGATTTAAAGCCGCACACAAAAATAAGTGCCCAAGGTCGAAGTTGCCAAAACCCCCAAGCGGAAAATGGCCAAAAACGGGTGGGCTATAGCCTTGGTGGGGGCTGGCGATGGTTCGTCCGCGGACTCGGAATGGGGCGAAACTTTGCGAGGTGTCGGGTACCAAAATATGCCGCTGGCAAAGCCGCACACCAAGGTCGGTGGGTGCCAAACCCCCAGCGAAAAATGGCCAAAGAACGGGTGGGCGATAGCCTTGGTTGGGGGCGCGGGAGAAGTTTGTCCTCCGGACTCGGAATGGGGCGAGACGCTGCGAGGGGCCTCGGTTGCCAAAAATAAGCCGCTGGGCAAAGCCGCGCTAAAAATAAGCGCCCAAGGTCGTCGGTGCCAAACCCCCAGCTGGAAAAATGCCCAAAAACGGTGGGCTATAGCCTTGATGGGGGCGCGCGGCGAAGTTCTTCCGCCCGGACTCGGAATGGGTCGAGACTTTGCGAGGGGCCTCGGGTGTTAAAATAAGCCGCTGGGCAAAGCCGCGCCAAAAATAAGTGTCCGAAGGTGGTGGTGCCAAAATCCCCCAGCGGAAAATGTCCGAAAAAATGGGTGGGCTACAGCCTTTGTGGGGGGTGCGGGCGAAGTTCGTCCGCCAGACTCGGAATGGGGCTAGACTTTGCGAGGGGCCTCGGGTGCCAAAATAATCCACGGGCAAAGCCGCGCCCAAAACTAAGCCCCCGAAGTTCGTCGTGCCAAAACCCCCCAGTGGAAAAATGGCTAAAAAACGGGTGGGCTATAGCCTTGGTGGGGGGCGCGGGTGAAGTTCATCCGCCGGACTCGGAATGGGGCGAGACTTTGCGAGGGGCCTCGGGTGCCACACATAAGCCGCTGGCAAAGCCGTGCCCAAAAAAATTAGCCCCGAAGGTCGCGGGTGCCAAACTCCCAAGCGGAAAAATGGCTAAAAACGGGGGCTATAGCCTTGGTGGGGGCTGGCGAAGTTCGTCCGCCTGGACTCGGAATGGGGCGAGACTTTGTGAGGGGCCTCGGGGTGCCAAAGCCGTGCCTAAAAATAAGCGCCCCGAAGGTCGTGGTGCCAAAACCCCCAGCGGAAAATGGCCAAAAACGGGTGGGCTAAAGCCTTGGTGGGGGCGCGGCGGTTCGTCTCTGCCGACTCGAATGGGTCGAGACTTTGCGAGGGGCCTCGGGTGCCAAAATAAGCCGCGGGCAAAGACGTACTAAAAATAAGCGCCCAAGGTCGTGGTGCCAAAACCCCCCCCGAAAAATAGCCAAAAACGGGTGGGCTATAGCCTGATGTGGGGCGCGGGCGGTTCATCCACTGGACTCGGAATGGGGCGAGACTTGCGAGGGATCTCGGGGTGCCAAAAATATGCCACGACGAAAGCCGCCCCCCAAAGTAAGCGCCCGAAGGTCGTGGTGCCAAAACCCCCCAGCGGAAAATGGCCAAAAACGGTGGGCTATAGCTCTTGGTGGGGGCGCGGGCTGGCGAAGTTCGTCCACTGGACTCGAATGGGGCGAGACTTTGTGAGGGGCCCGAAGGTCGTGTGCCTGGGCTAAACAAGGGTGGGCAATAAAAATAAGCGCCTGGAAGGTCGTGGTGCCAAAACCCGCCAGGGAAAATGGCCAAAACGGGTGGGCTAAAGCCTTGTATGGGGCGCCGGCGAAGTTCGCCGTCACGGACTCGGAATGGGTCGAGACTTTGCGAGGGGCCTCGGGTGCTAAAATAAGCCACGGGCAAAGACGCGCTAAAAATAAGCGCCCCAAGGTCGTGGAAAGCAAAACCCCCAAATGGAAAATAGCCAAAAACGGGTGTGGCTATAGCCTTGACTGGGGCTGGTGAAGTTCGTCCGCCTCGGACTCGGAATGGGGCGAGATTTTGCAGAGATCTCTGGGTGCCAAAATATGCCACGACGAAAGCCGCGCCAAAAATAGCCGCCCGAAGGTCGTGGTGCCAAAACCCCCAGCGGGAAAATGGCCAAAAACGGGTGGGCTATAGCCTTGGGGGAAGGCGGTTGGGTTCGTCCGCCGGACTCGGAATGGGGCGAGACTTTGCGAGGGGCCTCCGGGTGCCAAAATATGCCGCTGGCAAAGCCGCGCCTAAAAAAATAAGCACCCGAAGGTCGGGTGCCAAAACCCCAGCGGAAAATGGCCAAAGAACGGGTGGGCTATAGCCTTGGTGGGGGCGCTGGAGAAGTTCGTCCGCCGGACTCGGAATGGGGCGAGACGAAGAGGGGGCCTCCTGGTTGCCAAAAATAAGCCGCGGGAAAAGCCGCTTAAAAATAACCCCCGAAGGTCGTGGATCCAAACCCGCCAGCGAAAAATGGCCAAAAACGGGTGGGCTAAAGCTCTTGGGGGGGGGCAAGAAGTTCGTCTGCCGGACTGGAATGGGTCGAGACTTTGCGAGGGGCCTCGGGTGCCAAAATAAGCCGCGGGCAAAGACGCGTTAAAAATAAGCGCTCAAGGTCGTGGAAAGCAAACCCCAAGGAAAAATAGCCAAAAACGGGTGCGCTATAGCCTTGGGGGGCGGGCGAAGTTCGTCCGCCGGACTCGAATGAGGCGAGACTTTGCGAGGGATGTCGGGTGCCAGAAATATGCCACGACGAAAGCCGCACCCTAAAAATAAGCGCCTCAAGGTCGTGGTGCCAAAACCCCCAGCGGAAAATGGCCAAAAACGGGTGGGCTATAGCCTTGGGGGGGGGCTGGCCAAGTTCTCATCCGCCGGACTCGGAATGGGGCGAGACTTTGCGAGGGGCGTCGCAAGTGCCAAAATATGCCGCTGGCAATGCCGCGCCCGAAGGTCGTGGGTACCAAAACCCCCAGCGGAAAAATGGCCAAAGAACGGTGGGCTATAGCCTTGGGGGCGTGGAGAAGTTCGTCCGCCGGACTCTGAATGGGGCGAGACGTTGCGAGGGGCCCCGGGCTGTCAAAAATAAGCCGCGGGCAAAGCCGCAACCAAAAATAAGCCCCCAAGGTCGTGGGTGCCAAAACTCCCCAGCGGAAAAATGGCCAAAAACTGGTGGGCTATAGCCTTGGGGGGGGCTGGCATGGTTTCGTCCGGACTCGGAATGGGGCGAGACTTTGCGAGCGGGCCTCGGGTGGCAAAAATATGCCGCGGGCAAAGCCGCGCCCAAAAATAAGGTCGAAGGTCATGGTGCCAAAACCCCCAGCGGAAAATGGCCAAAGAACGGGTGGGCTATAGCCTTGGGGGGGGGCGGAGAAGTTCGTCCGCCGGACTCCTGAATGGGGCGAGACTTTATGAGGGGCCTCGGGTTGCCAAAAATAAGTCATGGACAAAGCCGCACCTAAAATTAAGCCCCCGAAGGTCGGGAAGCCAAAACCCGCCAGCGGAAAATGGCCAAAAACGGGTGGGCTATAGCCTTGGTGGGGCTGGCAAGGAAGTTCGTCCGCTTGACTCGGAATGGGGCGAGACTTTGCGAGGGGCCCTGGGTGCCAAAAATAAGCCGCTGGCTGAGCCGCTACCCAAAAATAAGCCCCCGAAGGTCGGCGCGCCAAAACCCCCAGCGGAAAATGGCTAAAAACGGGTGGGCTATAGCCTGGGGCGGGGCTGGCGGTTCGTCCGCCTCGGACTCGGAATGGGGTGAGACTTTGCGAGGGGCCTCCGGGTGCCAAACATAAGCCATGGGCAAAGCCGCGCCTAAAAATAAGCCCCCGAAGGTCGTGGTGCCAAACTCCCCAGCGGAAAATGGCTAAAAACGGGTGGGCTATAGCCTTGGTGGGGGGGGCTGGCTAAGTTCGTCCGCCGGACTCGGAATGGGTCGAGACTTTATGAGCGGATGCCGGGTGCCAAAAATATGCCACGACGGCAAAGCCGCACTAAAAATAAGTGCCCAAGGTCGTGGTGCCAAAACCCCCAGCGGAAAAATGGCCAAAAACGTGGGTGGGCTATAGCCTTGGTGGGGGCGGCGAAGTTCGTCCGCTGGACTGGAATGGGGCGAGACTTTGCGAGGGGCGCCGGTGCCAAAATATGCCGCGGGGCAAAGCCGCGCCCGAAGGTCGTGGTGCCAAAACCCCCAGCGGAAAATGGCCAAAGAACGGGTGGGCTATAGCCTTGTGGGGGCGCTGGAGAAGTTCGTCCACGGACTCGGAATGGGGCGAGACTTTATGAGGGGTCTCGGTTGCCAAAATAAGCCGCGGGAAAAGCCGCGCTTAAAATTACCGCCCCGAAGG
The DNA here is from genome assembly GCA_030444885.1 of Citrus sp. QX-2021. Lineage (NCBI taxonomy): Eukaryota > Viridiplantae > Streptophyta > Magnoliopsida > Sapindales > Rutaceae > Citrus > Citrus sp. QX-2021. Next base: position 13,221 of record JAUJEF010000375.1, on the reverse strand, counting down.
TCGTGGAGCCAAACCCGCCAGCGGAAAATGGCTAAAAACGGGTGGGCTATAGCCTTGGTGGAGGGGGCGGGCAAAGTTCGTCCGCCGGACTCGGAATGGGGCGAGACTTTGCGAGGGGCCCCGGTGCCAAAAATAAGCCGCTGGCAAAGACGCATTAAAAAATAAGCTACCAAGGTCGAAAGCAAAAACCCCAGCAAAAAATAGCCAAAACGGGTGGGCTATAGCCTTGATGGGGGCTGGCGAAGTTCGTCCGGACTCGGAATGGGGCGAGACTTTGCGAGGGATGTCGGGTGCCAAAATATGCCACGGCACAAAGCCGCACTCAAAAAAAGTGCGCCCGAAGGTCGTGGTGCCAAAACCCCAGCGGGAAAATGGCCAAAACGGGTGGGCTATAGCCTTGGGGGGGGCGCTGGCGAAGTTCGTCCGCCTGGACTCGGAATGGGGCGAGACTTTGCGAGGGGCGCCGGGTGCCAAAATATGCCGCGGGCAAGCCGCGCCGCGCCCGAAGGTCGGGTGCCAAAACCCCAGCGGAAAATGGCCAAAGAACGGTGGCTATAGCCTGGGGGGGCGCTGGAGAAGTTCGGTCCACCGGACTCGGAATGGGGCTAGACTTTGCGAGGGGCCTCCGGGTGCTACAAATATGCCGCGGGCACAGCCGCGCTAAAAATAAGCTCGAAGGTCGGGTGCCAAAACTCCCCAGCGGAAAATGGCTAAAAACGGTGGGCTATAGCCTTGGGGGGGCGCTGGCGGAACTTCGTCCTCACTCGGACTCGGAATGGGGCGAGACTTTTGCGAGGGGGCCTCGGGTAGCCAAAAATAAGCCGCCCGAAGGTCGGGTGCCAAAGTTCGCCCAGCGGAAAATGGCCAAAAAACGGTGGGCTATAGCCTTATCAGGGGGCTGGCACAACTTCGCTGGTCCGCCGGACTCGGAATGGGGCGAGACTTGCAGGGGCCTCGGGTGCCAAAAATAGGCTGCTGGCACAGCCGCGCCTAAAAATAAGCCCCCGAAGGTCGTGGGGCGCCGGTGCCAAAAACCCCATCGGAAAAATGGCTAAAAAACGGGTGGGCTATAGCCTTGGTGGGGGGGCTGGCCAAGTTCGTCCTACTGGACTCGAATGGGGCGAGACTTTGCGTAGGGCCTCGGGTGCCAAAAATAAGCCGCGGCAAAGCCGTGCCCAAAAATAAGCCCCGAAGGTCGTGGTGCCAAAACCCCAGCGGAAAATGGCCAAAAACGGGTGGGCTATAGCCTTGGGGGGGGCGCTGGCCAAGTTCGTCCGCCTGACTCGGAATGGGGCGAGACTTTGTGAGGGGCCCCGGGTGCCAAAAATAGTCATGGGCACAGCCGCCTAAAAATAACCGCCCGAAGGTCGTGGTGCGCAAACCCCCCAGCGGAAAATGGCCAAAAACGGTGGGCTATAGCCTTGGGGGGGGCTGGGCGAAGTTCGTCCGCCGGACTCGGAATGGGGCGAGACTTTGCGAGGCAACGGGTGCCAAAATAGGCCGCGGCAAAGCCGCGCCTAAAATAACAGCCCAAGGTCGGGTGCCAAGTTCATCCATGCGAAAAATGGCCAAAAATGGGTGGGGCTATAGCCTTGGTTGGGGGCTGGCCAACTCGTGTCCGCCGGACTCGGAATGGGGCGAGACTTTGCGAGCGGCCCCGGTTGCCAAAATAGGCCGCGGCAAAGCCGCGCTTAAAAATAAGCGCCCGAAGGTCGTGGGGCGCCAAAACCCCAGCGGAAAAATGGCCAAAAACGTGGTGGGCTATAGCCTTGTGGTGGGGGCTGGCCAACTCGTCTCGCCGGACTCGGAATGGGGTGAGACTTTGCGAGAGGGTGCCGGGTGCCAAAAATATGTCAATGGGCACAAGCGCCAAAAATAACCGCCCGAAGGTCGCTGGGCGCCAAGTTCCCCCAGCGGAAAATGGCCAAAAAACGGGTGGGCTATAGCCTTGGTTGGGGGGGCTGAGAACTTCGTCCATTGACTCGGAATGGGGCGAGACTTTACGAGGGCCTCGGCTGTGCAAAATAAGGCACGGGCAAAGCCGCGCCTAAAAAAATAAGCGCCCCCAAGGTCGGGCGCCCAAACTCCCCCAGCGGAAAATGGCCAAAAACGGGTGGGCTATAGCCTTGATGGGGGGGCTGGCCAACTTCGTCCGCCGGACTCGGAATGGGGCGAGACTTTGCGAGGGGCCTCGGGTGCTAATAGTCCAAAATAGGCCATGGGCACAGCCGCGCCCAAAAATAACCGCCCGAAGGTCGTGGCGCCAAGTTCTGCCCCAGCGGAAAATGGCCAAAAACGGGGTGGGCTATAGCCTTGGGGGTGGGGCTGTTGGCCAACTCGTCCGCCTGGACTCGGAATGGGTGAGACTTGTGCGAGCCGCCTCCGGCGTGCCAAATGGGGCACAGCCGAAAACAAGCCGCCCAAGGTCGGGCGCCAAGTCTGCCCAGCGAAAAATGGCCAAAAACGGGTGGGCTATAGCCTTGGGTGGGGGCTGGGCAACTTCGGGTCCGCCGGACTCGGAATGGGGCGAGACTTTGCAGCGGCTCGCGTGCCAAAAATAGGCCACGGGCACAGCCGCGCCTAAAAATAACCCCCGAAGGTCGGGGCGCCAAAAACGCCCAGCGGAAAAAGGCCACAAAAACGGGTGGGCTATAGCCTTGGGGGGTGGGGCTGGCCCACTTCGTCCGCCGGACTCGGAATGGCGCGAGACTTTACGAGATGCCTCCGTGTGCCAAAAATGGGCCGCGGGCACAACCACGCCCAAAAATAAGCCCCCGAATGTCGTGCTGCCAAAACTCCCCAGCGGAAAAATGGCCAAAAAACGGGTGGGCTATAGCCTTGGTGGGGGTGGCGGCAACTTCGTCCGCTCGGACTCGGGAATGGGGCGAGACTTTGCAAGGGGCCTCCGTGTGCCAAAATAAGCCACGGGCACAGCCGCGCTAAAAATAACCGCCCGAAGGTCATGGCGCCAAGTTCCCCCAGCGGAAAATGGCCAAAAACGGGTGGGCTATAGCCTTGGGGGATGGGGCTGGCCAACTTCGTCCGCCGGACTCGGAATGGGGCGACACTTTGCGAGAGGCTCCGGGTGCCAAAATAAGCCGCGGGCACAGCCTCGCCCAAAAATAAGCGCCCGAAGGTCGGGGGGCCAAGTTCGTCCAGCGGAAAAAATGGCCAAAAACGGTGGGCTATAGCCTTGGGGGTGGGGCTGGCCAAGTTCGTCCGCCCGGACTCGGAATGGGGCGAGACTTTGCGAGGATGCCCTCCACGGGTGCCAAAAATAGGCCACGGGCACAGCCGCGCCAAAAATAAGCGCCCGAAGGTCGGCGTGCCAAAACCCCCAGCGGAAAATGGCCAAAAACGGTGGGCTATAGCCTTGGGGGGGGGCGGCCAAGTTCGGTCCGCCGGACTCGGAATGGGGCGAGACTTTGCGAGGGCCTCGCAGGTGCCAAAATAGGCCGCGGGCACAGCCGCGCCCAAAAATAACCGCCCGGTCGTGGGGCGCCAAAACCCCAGCGGAAAAATGGCCAAAAAACGGTGGCTATAGCCTTGGGGGTGGGGCTGGCTAACTTCGGTCCGCCGGACTGAATGGGGCGAGACTTTTAGCAGGGGCCTCGGGTGCAAAAATAGGGCAGCAGGCACAGCCGCGCCTAAAAATAACCGCCCAAGGTCGGGCGCCAAAAACCCCAGCGGAAAAAATGGCCAAAAACGGGTGGCTATAGCCTTGGGGGGGGCTGGCCAAGTTCGTCCGTCGGACTCGGAATGGGGCGAGACTTTGCGAGCGGCCTCGGGTGCTAAAAATAGGCCGCGCGGCACAGCCGCGCCAAAAATAACTGCCCGAAGGTCGGCGCCCAAAACCCCCAGCGGAAAATGGCCAAAAACGGGTGGGGCTATAGCCTGGGGGCGGGCTGGCCAATCTTCGTCCGCCGGACTCGGAATGGGGCGAGACTTTGCAGCGGCATCCTGCGTGCCAAAATAGGCCGCTGGCACAGCCGCGCCCAAAAATAACCCATCAAGGTCGGGGCCGCCAAAACCCCAGCGGAAAAATGGCCAAAAACGGGTGGGCTATAGCCTTGGGGGCGCGGGCAGGCCAACTTCGTCCGCCGGACTCGGAATGGGGCGAGACTTTGTGAAGCGGCCTCCGCGTGAGCAAAAATAGGCCGTGGGCACAGCCGCGTCCAAAAATAACCTCCCGAAGGCCGGGCGCTTGCCAAGTCTGTCCAGCGGAAAATGGCCAAAAACGGTGGCTATAGCCTTTGGGGGAGGGCTGGCCAACTTCGTCCGCTCGGACTCGGAATGGGGCGAGACTTTGCGAGCGGCCTCCGCGTAAAAATAGGGCCGCGGCACAGCCGCGCGCCCAAAATAAGCCCCCGAAGGTCGTGGCGCCAAAACCCCCAGCGAAAAATGGCCAAAAACGGTGGGCTATAGCCTTGGTGGGGCGCAGGCCTGGACAAGTTCGTCCACTGACTCGGAATGGGGCGAGACTTTGCGAGCGGCCTCCGCATGCCAAAATTAGGGCGGGCACAGCCGCGCCTAAAATAACCGCCCGAAGGTCGGGCGCCAAACCCCCCAGCTGGAAAATGGCCAAAAACGGGTGGGCTATAGCCTTGGGGGGGGGCTGGCCAAAACTTCGTCTCCTCACGGACTCGGAATGGGGTGAGACTTTGCGAGGGGCCTCCGTGTGCCAAAAATAGGCCGCGGGCACAGCCGCACCAAAAAATAACCCCCCCGAGGCCCGGGCCCCCAGGTCCTCCAGCCGGAAAATGGCCCAAAAACGGGGGGGGGAAAGCCGTGGGGGGGGGGGCGGGCCCACTTCGTCCGCGGGACTCGGAATGGGGCGAGACTTTGCGAAGCGCCTCCGTGGTGCCAAAAATAAGCCGCGGGCACAGCCGCGCCCAAAAATAACTAGCCCGAAGGTCTGGGCGCCAAGTTCATCCAGCGGAAAATGGCCAAAAACGGGTGGGCTTATAGCCTTGGGGGAGTGGGCTGGCCAACTTCGTCCGCCGGACTCGGAATGGGGCGAGACTTTGCGAAGCGGCCTCCGCAAGTGCCAAAAATAGGCCATGGGCACAGCCGCGCCTTAAAATAACCGCTCGAAGGTCGGGCGCCCCAAACCCCAGCGGAAAAATGGCCAAAAACGGATGGCTATAGCCTTGGGGGAGGGGCTGGCCAACTTCGTCCGCCTCGGACTCGGAATGGGGCGAGACTTTGCGAGCGGCGCCCGCGTGCCAAAATAGGCCGTGGGCACAGCCGCGCCAAAAATAACCGACCGAAGGCCGGGCGCCAAGTTCCCCCATGGAAAATGGCCAAAAACGGGTGGGCTATAGCCTCGGGGGAGGGGCTGGCCGACTTTGGTCACGCCGGACTCGGAATGGGGCGAGACTTATGAGCGGCCTCCAAGGGCCAAAATAGGCCACATGGCACAGCCTGCCTAAAAATAAGCGCCCCGAAGGCGTGGTGAGCCAAGTTCGGCCCATGGAAAATGGCCAAAAACGGGTGGGCTTATAGCCTGGGGGAGGGGCTGGCCAACTTCGTCCGCCGGACTCGGGAATGGGGTGAGACTTTGCGAGCGGCCTCCACATCGTACAAAAATAGGCCAGTGGGCACAGCCGCGCCTAAAAATAACCGCCCAAGGCCGGGCGCCAAGTTCGCCCAGCGGAAAATGGCCAAAAACGGGTGGGCTATAGCCTTGGGGGAGGGGCTGGCCAACTTCGTCCGCCGGACTCGGAATGGGGAGAGACTTTGCGAGCGGCCCTCCGCGTGCCAAAAATAGTCCACGGCACAGCCGCGCCAAAATAACCCCCGAAGGTCGGCGCGCCCAAACCCCCAGCGGAAAATGGCCAAAAACGGGTGGGCTATAGCCTTGGGGGAGGGGCTTGGCCAACTTCGTCCACCGGACTCGGAATGGGGCGAGACTTTGCGAGCGGCCTCCGCGTTACAAAATAGGCCATGGGCACAGCCGCGCGCCCAAAAATAACCGCCCGAAGGCCGGGCGCCAAGTTCTGGCCCGAGCGGAAAAAAGGCCAAAAACAGGGGGGGCTATAGCCTTGGGGGTAGGGGCTGGCCGACTTCGTCCGCCTGACTCGGAATGGGGCGAGACTTTGCGAGCGGCCTCCGCGTACCAAAAATAGGCCGCGGGCACAGCCGCGCCCAAAAATAACCGCCCGAAGGTCGGCGCGCCAAGTTCGTCCCAGCGGAAAATGGCCAAAAACGGGTGGCTATAGCCTTGGGGGAGGGCTGGCCAACTCTGTCCGGCTGGACTCGGAATGGGGCGAGACTTTGCGAGCGGCTCGCGTGCCAAAATAGGTCAGTGGGGCACAGCCGCGCCAAAAATAACCGCCCAAGGCGGGGCGCCAAGTTCCCAGCGGAAAATGGCCAAAAACGGGTGGGCTATAGCCTTGGGGGAGGGGCTGGCAACTTCGTCCGCTCTCGGACTCGGAATGGGGCGAGACTTTGCGAGCGGCCTCCGTACCAAAATAGGTCAATGGACACAGCGCGCTCCCAAAAATAACCTCCCGAAGGTCAAGGCCCAAACCCCCAAAGGAAAAATGGCCAAAAACGGGTGGGCTATAGCCTTGGGGGAGGGCTGGCTAACTTCGTCCGCCGGACTCGGGAATGGGGCAAGACTTTGCGAGCGGCCTCCGTGTGACAAAATAGGCAGCAGGCACAGCCGCGCTCAAAATAACCCCCGAAGGCCGGGCGCCAAGTTCGGTCCAGCTGAAAATGGCCAAAAACGGGTGGGCTATAGCCTTGGGGGAGGGGTTGGCCAACTCTGTCCGCCGGACTCAGAATGGGGCGAGACTTAGTGAGCGGCTCCGCTGTGCTGGAAACAGGGCCGTGGCACAGCCAAGCGCCAAAAATAGCCCCCAAAGGTCGGTCGGGCGCCCAAACCCCCAAATGGGAAAATGGCTAAAAACGGGTGGGCTATAGCCTGGGGAGGGGCTGACCAACTTCGTCCCCCGGACTCAGGAATGGGGCGAGACTTTGTGACCGCCATCGTATGACCAAAATAGGCCGCAGCGGGCACAGCCGCTCCAAACAATAACCGCCCTAAGGCCGGGGCCCCAAGTTCGTCCAGGGGAAAAATGGCCAAAAAACGGGTGGGTTATAGCCTTGGGGGGAGGGGTTGGCCGAACTTGGTCCGCCGGACTAGGAATGGGGCGAGACTTAGCGAGCGGCTCCGCGTGCCAAAAATAGGCAACGGGCACAGCCGCGCCAAAATAGCCCCTTCAAGGTCGTTGGCGCCGACCCCGCCCAACTAAAAATGGCCAATAAACTGGGTGGGCTATAGCTCGTGGGGGAGGGATGGCCAAATGGGACGAGACTTGGAAGGGGGCGAGCGAATGTCTGCAAAAGCCAAAAATAGTATCACAAGGCACAGCCGCGCCTAAAAATAACAGCCGCGAAGGTCAGCCGCTAAGTTCGTCCAGCGGAAAAATGGCACAAAAACTGGTGGGCTATAGCCTTGGGGGAGGGGCTGGCCAACAACCCCGTCTCACCGGACTCGGAATGGGGCTAGACTTTGCGAGGCCTCCAATAAACCAAAAATAGGCTGGGTGGCACAGCCACGCCTAAAAAAACTGCACGAAGGCCGGGGCGCCAAGTTCTATCCAGCGGAAAATGGCCACAAAAACGGTGGGCTATAGCGTTGGGGTGGGGGCTGGCAAACTCGGTCCGCCTGACTCGAATGGGCCGAGATTTGTCGTTAGCGGCCTCCACGGTGCCAAAAATAGGCTGTGGGAGACAGCCGCGCCTTAAAAATAACCTCCCGAAAGACCGGGGCGCTTTCAAGTTCGCCCAGCGGAAAAAAATGCCTACAAAACGGGTGGGCTATAGCCTTGGGGGGTGGGGCTAGCCAACTTCTGTCTCACGGATCTCGAATGGGGGCGAGACTTTGCAAGGACTCCGCATGCCAAAATAGGTCAAAGGACACAGCCGCACTCCAAAAATAACTCACTCTCAAGGCCGGGCGCCAAGTTCGTCCAGCGGAAAAGGGCACAAAAACGCGTGTGGCTTGGTAGCCTTGGCGGTGGTTGGCTGGCTGTTCAGTCCTCTGACTCGGAATGGGCTCAGACTTTGTTAGGCGGCATCCGTGGTGCCGTGGGCCAGGCTGGGGTGCAGCTGCGCTTCAAGAATGACCAATCTAATGTTAACATAAATTATTCTTTATTGATTTTGATTTACAATAAAAGATAACTAAGATTGATTTAACTGTCGGGAAAGCTTTTAAAGATAATTTTCACCTACATGGACAAGTTTCGGGCAGTATTTTTATGTAAAGATTCGGAGACAAAACAACTATCTTGCAAAAGAAGTTTCAATTAGCTTTCTTTGAGGAAAACGGCGATCCGACATTTGTAATAAACGGCTCAACCGATTCTCAAGCAGTAATGGGAGATTAGCCTCTCGGATTTAAACGGCACACCGACACGTGTGATAAACGGCTCATTGATAAAGAACCCGTAGCCTTCGACTTAAACTACGAACCGATATAAGCACAAACGGCTCGCCCGATATCAACCAGTAAGTGAAGGGCAATTCTTAGACATAAACAGCGAATCGGCTAAGATCGATAACCGGCCACCGATATCATCCGCAGCGCCTCTGACAAAAACGGGCGTGATCCGACAACGTGATAAACGGCTCGCCGATATTACGTCAGCAGAAGGAAGTGCAGTTTTCTGACATGCAAACGGCGCATCCTACATCTAGATGGCATCGCGATCCGGATAATTTGGAAAATCAGCTCAACGTCACATTGATCAGTCAACCCGCGTATCCGATCATCTAGATAACTAATGAACTGGACAGTGTGCGTATAGACACCATAACGGCTAGTTTTCAGCCGCAACTATAAATAAAGCCTCATTCAAACCTAAAAGTTGATCGTAATGACTACCATTGAGAGCTTATATCTGAGAACATAATTTGCAGAGCTTTAAACACATTCTCTCTTCATTTATTCACACATTGGGCATTGATTTGTAATCTTAACTCTGGCAAGCAGCAGAGAAAACAATTTGTAATCTTTTACTTAGAAAGTGATTGTAAGTGCTGGGATATACTTAAGTTTATAGGATATCAGGATGATTTTGTCTAAGGTCCACTGACACCTTGGAAGTCAAGTGTACATTTGAAGCCTTGAGGCTGGTTAGGTGGAACTTCAAGCCCGGAAAGCTGGGAGGCAGTTGACGCAGGTTAGGCTAGCGAACCAATGCGAAAAAAATCTTGTGTTTGCCTAACTCTTCCTTGTATCTTTTTATATTGTGATCATCTTAATTATTATCAGCTTTGAATTTGTACAGAAATCGTACAGAGCATTTCTTTTAATATTGAATAATTTTTTAGAATCCCAATTCACCCCCTCTCAAGGTTGGCCACTTCATTTCAATCTGGCATCGTAGCTTCGCCTTCTCTGTTGGGACTCTCACCGTCTCAGAGTAGTAAAGCATCCATGGCAACCCTAAATGACTCAACCTTTTTAGAGTAACATGGTAGTCCACAACTAGACCATCATTTTTCATGGTAATGATTATGCTTATTGAAAACTAGAATGAGAATCTATTTCTGCAAACTTTTTAGATGCTATGAAATTTGGGAAGTTGTTTCATGGATGGTCCTTTCATGCCTATGTTTAAAGATGAAGTAGGAGATGATATTCCTAAACCATCGAGTCAATGGAGCTGAGTTAGAAAGAGAAAGATGCTTCAAACTCTAAGGCTATGAATTGCTTTTGTTTTGTGCTCCTTGATAAGAAAGAATTCCACAGAGTATTCAGTTGAGCAAGTGCAAGAGAGATATGGAACAAAACTTGAAGTTTGCTCCAATGTAAGGACAAATCTGCTTAAAGAGTCTAAAATCAGTAGATACACTCATTATAATACGAGCTACATCTCAAATGGAACAAAATGAAAATGTGTATTCTATGTATACTAGATTCATCTGACATAGTGAAACACAACCTATGTAAGTTAGTGAAAACCTTCTCAAACAAAGCTGAGAGAAAGTTGGGCTAGTATTCATTAGGTCTCTCTTCCAAAAGAAAAGCGAGGACTGAAAAGAACTGCTGGTCAAGAGGTTGGGTGATTTAAATACTTTACCTTGATGATTAAAATGCTCTCCTCTCATTTCACATGAAGAGGGATTTACTGCCGTAGAAAAGCCGGACATGAGGAGAAGAAGAAAAGCACTGCTCTCAAAAGCTTCAAAAGATGAGAGTGAATGGGGAGAGTGAACCTGATGATGAAGTTTCCAGTCATGCTAAAGGAGGTTTAGGAAAATTCTTCAAGAAAATCTGGAGAGCCGTAAGACATTTCAGAAACTTCAAGAACCATATAGGAGAAGAAGGAGGCAATCAAGAATGTCGCTATGAATGCAAGAAGCCTGGACATATAAGATATCTCAGTGCCTCTCTCATCAACAAACTCAAGAAGAAAGCAACGGTCATGCAACTCGGGATGATAGGCGGTTGAGAATCAAGTCGAGCCGGGCGATCGCAAGAAGTGTCAAACCTAGCACTCATGGTAATAGGAGGGAATAGATGATCTAATGAGGTAAGTGATCCCACCCGCAGATGAATTGTACGATGCTTAAAGATTTGTAATGATGAATCGACAAGATCGCAAAAAAAGAAGGTATGGTTCTTAAAAGGAAATGGCAAAGTTTAAAAATGAAAAAAAAAAAAATGAAAATGCATCTCTTAAATGCTAATCAATGCGCTGTGTATAGAGAAAAAATTATTGCATGATTTGAATCTGCAATCTATTAAATGAGAAACCTAGTATCTTACATGAAAGCATTTCTAGAATCACACAGTAGATGAGTTGAAAAATGAGAACTGAAATGCTCTAAAAGAAGAGCAATGAATCGGTTCAAATTGTTTTGAAATTTCATAAAAATGGGCAAAAAGATATCGGATACCAGGCTTAACTCACAGGCATCGGTGTATAGCTGATAAAGGAGACTTGGATATAAGCCTCAATTCAAGCAGCAAAAATATTATAAAGAATTATTTGTTAACGCTACCTCAATAAACGATCATAAAGATTGTACGCCATTATCTGGTAATCAAAACGTTACTACATGAAATATAGATGTCCCCAGAAAAAGAAATGCATATTATGGTGTCAAATGTATTCGGGGTTCCAAAAGGAATCTATTGCTGCATCTTCCTCAAGGACCTAAAAAGCTTCTTGTGTGTGACTCTAAAACTCGGCATTTTTCTCTGTGAAAATTTGAAGAAGTTAAGAAAATAAATGGTACTTGGACAAATATTGTTCAAGCAAAAAGACATGACCGAAAACTATGCAATGGTTCTCGCTTCACACCAAAATTGAAAATGTACGAGACGTGACCTTTTCGGAGACAACTCAAAAGGAAAAAATTCCTTAATCGGGAAATGCTGGTAAAGATCTTCAACTCTAATTGAGAAATGTATGTTTGCTTGAAAACTTGAAACACAACTTAATTAAAGCATAAGTCAACCATGTGACAAAGGTTAAGTAGTTATATTTGATAAATTTACCAGCGGCTATCGGTAACCCGCGTGATGGCAAAAACTCATTTCGTTGTGGAAAATGATGCGCTGTAATGTTTTTATATCATCGACATAGAACGGGTACCACTTGATAAATGTTTTTTCGCATTGCATGATGATTGTTGTTATGTGCGAAGCAGAAGGTTAGGACATGCAAGGCATGGATTTGATTTCAAAAAATTGTAAGATGATTTAGTTAAAGGCCCTCCTAAAAATTAAGCTCAAAGGATAACATTTCACAGTTTGACAATTCGGGAAAACAAATTGGAATCCTCTTTTCGAAGAATAAAAACCATATTTCTACTTCAAAACCACTTGAACTTCTTGATATAGATCTTTTCAAATAATCTAGATATGCAAGTCTAAATGGCAAATATTATGCATTTGTAATAAGTGGATACTTATTCTGTAAGATATATACATGGTGTATTATTCTTACTCAATGTAAGATGATAAGTCCCGACATACTTTTGAAGCGTCTTCATAGTTAGAAATCACAAAACTGAGGTAGAATAATAACATCTGTATTGTATTACAGAGATCATGTGAGGAGAACTGAAAACTCATGCATTTGAAAGTTTTTGCAATAACCCAGCATTGAGCATCAATTTTCATCACCTAGAACTCCACAACAAAGCACCTGAGTCGCTGGAGAGTAAGAATAGTTCATCTCAAGAAACGGCTAAGACTACGTTAAATGAAAATGCATTACTAAAATATTTTCAAATGGGTCAAGCCAACAACTGCTTGCTTTTGTTTTTTAAATCGGCAGTCGATTAGACTAAATCTCACTAAACCTCCTTATGAGCTTGGAAGATGGGGAAACCCAACATTGGCTAGGCTAAAGTTTTTTGGATGCAAATGTTTTGTTTTGAAACACAAAAGACAATCTTGGTGTAAATTCTCGATCCAAAATCCGATGTTGGTATCTTTTCAGGTTGAGTTCAAATTCAAGCTGTGCTTACAGAGTTTCATAAATAAAAGAACCTTGGGCTTGTGGGAAGAATCTATGCACGTGACATTTGATTTAGTCTAACCCCTCCTCTAATGGAGAGCCACGGGTTTATGCTGATTTGGGTAGAAGAAGAATGTTAAGAAGAAGCATCAAATGGCTTAAACAAGAGGGTTTCTGCACCACATGGAATCTGGCAGAGGAACATCACGAAGAACCAAATGTGGAGCAAAATGAAGGCATTTCTCTCAAACACTCCCTGCTGAGTAGGTATGTCTCTTCTCACCCTAAAGATGTAATTTCCCAGGAGATCCTCAACATGAGTGTATAAACAAATTAGATTCATCTACTTAGAAATACTTGTGAGCATAACGTATCTGCTTATCTCTCAAATTGAACCAAAATCCTTCTAGGATGCAGTAAAATGGCTTAATCTTGGACATGCAATGCAGAGGAAAGTTAAAATCAATTTGGAAAGAAACAATGCAGTGAATTGGCTCTAAACCTGAACATCAACTCAGAATAAAATTAAATGGGTGTTTAGGAAATAAGATGGATTTAATTATGAACTGTTATAAGAAATAAAGCTAGATTAGCATGGCTCAAGGTTACAAAACTAGAAGCAAGGTTTAATTGATTTTCAAATGAAACCTTGCCCTAGCAAGGTTAGAATCCATTAGGATGTTATAGTGATGATGCATGTCATAAAGATTTTATTTTATTTCAAATGGATGTT
>JAUJEF010000374.1:0-51194 GCA_030444885.1 Citrus sp. QX-2021 | reverse complement strand
GGCGGGGCGCCAAGTTCGTCCAGCGGAAAAAGGCCACAAAAACGGGTAGGCTATAGCCTTGGGGAGTGGGGCTGGCCGACTTTGTCCGCCGGACTCGGAATGGCGCGAGACTTTGCGAGGGGCCTCCGTGTGCTAAAAATAGGCCGCGGACACAGCCGCACCCAAAAATAACCGCCCGAAGGCCGGGGCGCCAGGTTCGTCCAGCGGAAAAAGGCCACAAAAACGGGTGGGCTATAGCCTTGGGGGGTGGGGCTGGCCCACTTCGTCCGCCGGACTCGGAATTGCGCGAGACTTTGCGAGGGTCCTCCGTGTGCTAAAAACAGCCGCGGGTACAGCCGCGCCCAAAAATAACCGCCCGAAGGCCGGGGCGCCAGGCTCGTCCAGCGGAAAAAGGGCACAAAAACGGGTGGGCTATAGCCTTGGGGGGTGGGGCTGGCCCACTTCATCCGCCGGACTCAGAATTGCGCGAGACTTTGCGAGGGGCCTCCCTGTGCCAAAAATAGGCCGCGGGGACAGCCGCACCAAAAAATAACCGCCTGAAGGCCGGGGCGCCAAGTTCGTCCAGCGGAAAAACGCCACAAAAACGCGTGGGCTATAGCTTTGGGAGGTGGGGCTGGCCAACTTCGTCCGCCGGACTCGGAATGGCACGAGACTTTGCGAGGGCCCTCCGTGTGCCAAAAATAGGACTCGGCCACAGCCGCGCCCAAAAATAACCGCCCGAAGGCAGGGGCGCCAAGTTCGTCCAGCGGAAAAAGGCCACAAAAGCGGGTGGGATATAGCCTTGGGGGGTGGGGCTGGCCCACTTCGTCCGCCGGACTCGGAATGGCGCGAGACTTTGCGAGGGGCGTCTGTGTGCCAAAAATAGGCCGTGGGCACAGCCGCGCCCAAAAATAACCGCCCGAAGGCCGGGGCGCCAGGCGCGTCCAGTGGAAAAAGGGCACAAAAACGGGTGGGCTATAGCCTTGGGGGGTGGGGCTGGCCCACTTCGTCCGCCGGACTCGGAATTGTGCGAGACTTTGCGAGGGCCCTCCGTGTGCCAAAAATTGGCCAAGGGTATAGCCGCGCCCAAAAATAACCGCCCGAAGGCAGGGGCGGCAAGTTCGTCCAGCGGCAAAAGGCCACAAAAACGGGTGGGATATAGCCTTGGGGGGTGTGGCTGGCCCACTTCGTCCGCCGGACTCGGAATGGCGCGAGACTTTGCGAGGGGCCTCCGTGTGCCAAAAATATGCCGCGGGCACAGCCGCGCCCAAAAATAACCGCCCGAAGGCCGGGGCGCCAAGTTCGTCCAGGGGAAAAAGGCCACAAAAACGGGTGGGCTATAGCCTTGGGGGGTGGGGCTGGCCAACTTCGTCCGCCGGACTTGGAATGGCGCGAGACTTTGCGAGGGGCCTCCATGTGCCAAAAATAGGCTGTGGGAACAGCCGCGCGAAAAAATAACTGCCTGAAGGCCGCGGCGCCAAGCTCGTCCAGCGGAAAAAGGCCACAAAAACGGGTCGGCTATAGCCTTGGGGGGTGGGGCTGGCCAACTTCGTCCGCCGGCCTCGGAATGGCGCGAGACTTTGTGAGGGGCCTCCGTGTGCAAAAAATAGGCCGTGCACACAGCCGCGTGAAAAAATAACCGCCCGAAGGCCAGGGCGCCAAGTTCGTCCAGCGGAAAAACGCCACAAAAACGGATGGGCTATAGCCTTGGGAGGTGGGGCTGGCCAACTTCGTCCGCCGGACTCGGAATTGCGCGAGACTTTACGAGGGCCCTCCGTGTGCTAAAAACAGCCGCGGGTACAGCCGCGCCCAAAAATAACCGCCCGAAGGTCGGGGCGCCAGGCTCGTCCAGCGGAAAAAGTGCACAAAAGCGGGTGGGCTATAGCCTTGGGGGGTGGGGCTGGCCCACTTCATCCGCCGGACTCGGAATTGCGCGAGACTTTGCGAGGGGCCTCCCTGTGCCAAAAATAGGCCGCGAGGACAGGCGCACCAAAAAATAACCGCCTGAAGGCCGGGGCGCCAAGTTCGTCCAGCGGAAAAACGCCGCAAAAACGCGTGGGCTATAGCTTTGGGAAGTGGGGCTGGCCAACTTCGTCCGCCGGACTCGGAATGGCACGAGACTTTGCGAGGGCCCTCCGTGTGCCAAAAATAGGACGCGGCCACAGCCGCGGCCAAAAATAACCGCCCGAAGGCAGGGGCGCCAAGTTCGTCCAGCGGAAAAAGGCCACAAAAGCGGGTGGGATATAGCCTTGGGGGGTGGGGCTGGCCAACTTCGTCCGCCGGACTCGGAATTGCGCGAGACTTTGCGAGGGCCCTCCGTGTGCTAAAAACAGCCGCGGGTACAGCCGCGCCCAAAAATAACCGCCCGAAGGCCGGGGCGCCAGGCTCGTCCAGCGGAAAAAGGGCACAAAAACGGGTGGGCTATAGCCTTGGGGGGTGGGGCTGGCCCACTTCATCCGCCGGACTCAGAATTGCGCGAGACTTTGCGAGGGGCCTCCCTGTGCCAAAAATAGGCCGCGGGGACAGCCGTACCAAAAAATAACCGCCTGAAGGCCGGGGCGCCAAGTTCGTCCAGCGGAAAAACGCCACAAAAACGCGTGGGCTATAGCTTTGGGAGGTGGGGCTGGCCAACTTCGTCCGCCGGACTCGGAATGGCACGAGACTTTGCGAGGGCCCTCCGTGTGCCAAAAATAGGACGCGGCCACAGCCGCGCCCAAAAATAACCGCCCGAAGGCAGGGGCGCCAAGTTCGTCCAGCGGAAAAAGGCCACAAAAGCGGGTGGGATATAGCCTTGGGGGGTGGGGCTGGCCCACTTCGTCCGCCGGACTCGGAATGGCGCGAGACTTTGCGAGGGGCCTCCGTGTGCCAAAAATAGGCCGCGGGCACAGCCGCGCCCAAAAATAACCGCCCGAAGGCCGGGGCGCCAGGCTCGTCCAGCGGAAAAAGGGCACAAAAACGGGTGGGCTATAGCCTTGGGGGGTGGGGCTGGCCCACTTCGTCCGCCGGACTCGGAATTGCGCGAGACTTTGCGAGGGCCCTCCGTGTGCCAAAAATTGGCTGCGGGTACAGCCGCGCCCAAAAATAACCGCCCGAAGGCAGGGGCGCCAAGTTCGTCCAGCGGAAAAAGGCCACAAAAACGGGTGGGATATAGCCTTGGGGGGTGGGGCTGGCCCACTTCGTCCGCCGGACTCGGAATGGCGCGAGACTTTGCGAGGGGCCTCCGTGTGCCAAAAATATGCCGCGGGAACAGCCGCGCCCAAAAATAACCGCCCGAAGGCCGGGGCGCCAAGTTCGTCCAGGGGAAAAAGGCCACAAAAACGGGTGGGCTATAGCCTTGGGGGGTGGGGCTGGCCAACTTCGTCCGCCGGACTTGGAATGGCGCGAGACTTTGCGAGGGGCCTCCATGTGCCAAAAATAGGCTGTGGGCACAGCCGCGCCAAAAAATAACTGCCTGAAGGCCGCGGCGCCAAGCTCGTCCAGCGGAAAAAGGCCACAAAAACGGGTCGGCTATAGCCTTGGGGGGTGGGGCTGGCCAACTTCGTCCGCCGGCCTCGGAATGGCGCGAGACTTTGTGAGGGGCCTCCGTGTGCAAAAAATAGGCCGCGCACACAGCCGCGTGAAAAAATAACCGCCCGAAGGCCAGGGCGCCAAGTTCGTCCAGCGGAAAAACGCCACAAAAACGGATGGGCTATAGCCTTGGGAGGTGGGGCTGGCCAACTTCGTCCGCCGGACTCGGAATTGCGTGAGACTTTGCAAGGGCCCTCCGTGTGCTAAAAACAGCCGCGGGTACAGCCGCGCCCAAAAATAACCGCCCGAAGGCCGGGGCGCCAGGCTCGTCCAGCGGAAAAAGTGCACAAAAACGGGTGGGCTATAGCCTTGGGGGGTGGGGCTGGCCCACTTCATCCGCCGGACTCGGAATTGCGCGAGACTTTGCGAGGGGCCTCCCTGTGCCAAAAATAGGCCGCGAGGACAGGCGCACCAAAAAATAACCGCCTGAAGGCCGGGGCGCCAAGTTCGTCCAGCGGAAAAACGCCGCAAAAACGCGTGGGCTATAGCTTTGGGAAGTGGGGCTGGCCAACTTCGTCCGCCGGACTCGGAATGGCACGAGACTTTGCGAGGGCCCTCCGTGTGCCAAAAATAGGACGCGGCCACCGCCGCGCCCAAAAATAACCGCCCGAAGGCAGGGGCGCCAAGTTCGTCCAGCGGAAAAAGGCCACAAAAGCGGGTGGGATATAGCCTTGGGGGGTGGGGCTGGCCCACTTCGTCCGCCGGACTCGGAATGGCGCGAGACTTTGCGAGGGGCGTCTGTGTGCCAAAAATAGGCCGAGGACACAGCCGCGCCCAAAAATAACCGCCCGAAGGCCGGGGCGCCAGGCGCGTCCAGTGGAAAAAGGGCACAAAAACGGGTGGGCTATAGCCTTGGGGGGTGGGGCTGGCCAACTTCGTCCGCCGGACTCGGAATGGTGCCCGACTTTGCGAGGGGCCTCCGTGGCAAAAAATAGGCCGCGGGCACAGCCGCCCCCAAAAATAACCACCCGAAGGGCGGGGCGCCAAGTTCGTCTAGCGGAAAAAGGCCACAAAAACGGGTGGGCTATAGCCTTGGGGGGTGGGGCTGGCCAACTTCGTCCGCCGGACTCGGAATGGAGCGAGGCTTTGCGAGGGCCCTCCGTGTGCCAAAAATAGGCCGCGGGTACAGCCGCGCCCAAAAATAACCTCCCGAAGGCCGGGGCGCCAAGTTCGTCCGGCGGAAAAAGGCCACAAAAACGGGTGGGTTATAGCCTTGGGGGGTGGGGCTGGCCAACTTCGGCCGCCGGACTCGGAATGGCGCGAGACTTTGCGAGGGGCCTCCATGTGCCAAAAATAGGCTGTGGGCACAGCCGCGCCAAAAAAAAACTGCCTGAAGGCCGCGGCGCCAAGTTCGTCCAGCGGAAAAAGGCCACAAAAACGGGTCGGCTATAGCCTTGGGGGGTGGGGCTGGCCCACTTCGTCCGCCGGCCTCGGAATGGCGCGAGACTTTGTGAGGGGCCTCCGTGTGCAAAAAATAGGCCGCGCGCACAGCCGCGTGAAAAAATAACCGCCCGAAGGCCAGGGCGCCAAGTTCGTCCAGCGGAAAAACGCCACAAAAACGGATGGGCTATAGCCTTGGGAGGTGGGGCTGGCCAACTTCGTCCGCCGGACTCGGAATGGCGCCCGACTTTGCGAGGGGCCTCCGTGGCAAAAAATAGGCCGCGGGCATAGCCGCGCCCAAAAACAACCGCCCGAAGGCTGGGGCGCCAAGTTCGTCCAGCTGAAAAAGGCCACAAAAATGGGTCGGCTATAGCCTTGGGGGGTGGGGCTGGCCTACTTCGTCCGCCGGACTCGGAATGGCACGAGACTTTGCGAGGGGCCTCCGTGTGCAAAAAATAGGCCCCGGGCACAGCCGCGCGAAAAAATAACCGCCCCAAGGCCGGGGCGCCAAGTTCGTCCAGCGGAAAAACGCCACAAAAACGGATGGGCTATAGCCTTGGGAGGTGGGGCTGGCCAACTTCGTCCGCCGGACTCGGAATGGTGCCCGACTTTGCGAGGGGCCTCCGTGGCAAAAAATAGGCCGCGGGCACAGCCGCCCACAAAAATAATCGCCCGAAGGCCGGGGCGCCAAGTTCGTCCAGCGGAAAAAGGCCACAAAAACGGGTGGGCTATAGCCTTGGGGGGTGGGGCTGGCCAACTTCGTCCCCCGGACTCGGAATGGCGCGGGAATTTGCGAGGGCCCTGCGTGTGCCAAAAATACAGCGCGGACACAGCCGCGAAAAAAAATAACCGCCCGAAGACCGGGTCCAAGTTCGCCCAGCGGAAAAAGGCCACAAAAACGGGTGGGCTATAGCCTTGGGGGGTGGGGCTGGCCTACTTCGTCCGCCGGACTCGGAATGGCGCGAGACTTTGTGAGGGCCCTCCGTGTGCCAAAAATAGGCCGCGGGCACAGCCGCGCCCAAAAACAACCGCCCGAAGGCCGGGGCGCCAAGTTCGTCCAGCGGAAAAAGGCCACAAAAACGGGTGGGCTATAACCTTGGGGGGTGGGGCTGGCCAACTTCGTCCGCCGGACTCGGAATGGTGCGAGACTTTGCGAGGGGCCTCCGTGTGCCAAAAATAGGCCGTGGGCACAGCCGCGTCCAAAAATAACTGCCCGAAGGCCGGGGCGCCAAGTTCGTCCAGCGGAAAAAAGGCCAAAAAAACGGGTGGGCTATAGCCTTGGGGTGTGGGGCTGGCCAACTTCGTCCGACGGACTCGGAGTGACGCGAGACTTCGCGAGGGCCCTCCGTGTGCCGAAAATATGCCGCAGGCACAGCCGCGTCCAAAAATATCCGCCCGAAGGCCGGGGCGCCAAGTTCATCCAGCGGAAAAAGGCCACAAAAACGGGTGGGCTATAGCCTTGGGGGGTGGGGCTGGCCGACTTCGTCCGCTGGAGTCGGAATGGCGCGAGACTTTGTGAGGGCCCTCCGTGTGCCAAAAATAGGCAGCGAGCACAGCCGCGCCCAAACATAACTGCCCGAAGGCCGGGGCGCCAAGTTCGTCCAGCGGAAAAAGGCCACAAAAACGGTTGGGCTATAGCCTTGGGAGGTGGGGCTGGCCGACTTCGTCCGCCGGACTCGGAATGGCGCGAGAGTTTAAGAGGGGCATCCGTGTGCCAAAAATAGGGCACGGGCACAGCCGCGTCCAAAAATAACCTCCTGAACGCCGGGGCGCCAAGTTCGTCCAGCTGAAAGAGGCCACAAAAACGGGTGGGCTATAGCCTTGGGGGGTGGGGCTGGCCAACTTCATCCGCCGGACTCGGAGTGGCGCGAGACTTTACAAGGGGCCTCCGTGTGCCAAAAATATGCCACGGGCACAGCCGCGCCCAAAAATAACAGCCCGAAGGCCGGGGCGCCAAGTCCGTCCAGCGGAAAAAGGCCACAAAAACGGGTGGGCTATAGCCTTGGGTGGTGGGGCTGGCCAACTTCGTCCGCCGGACTCGGAGTGGCGCGAGACTTTGCGAGGGGCCTCCGTGATCCGAAATTAGGCCGCGGTCAAAGCCGCGCAAAAAAATAATCGCCCGAAGGCCGTGGCACCAAGTTCGTCCAGCGGAAAAAGGCCACAAAAACGGGTGGGCTATAGCCTTGGGGGGTGAGGCTGGCCGACTTCGTCCGGCGGACTCGGAATGGCGCGAGACTTTGTGAGGGCCCTCCGTGTGCCAAAAATAGGCAGCGAGCACAGCCGCGCCCAAACATAACTGCCCGAAGGCCGGGGCGCCAAGTTCGTCCAGCGGAAAAAGGCCACAAAAACGGTTGGGCTATAGCCTTGGGAGGTGGGGCTGGCCGACTTCGTCCGCCGGACTCGGAATGGCGCGAGAGTTTAAGAGGGGCATCCGTGTGCCAAAAATAGGGCACGGGCACAGCCGCGTCCAAAAATAACCTCCTGAACGCCGGGGCGCCAAGTTCGTCCAGCTGAAAGAGGCCACAAAAACGGATGGGCTATAGCCTTGGGGGGTGGGGCTGGCCAACTTCATCCGCCGGACTCGGAGTGGCGCGAGACTTTACAAGGGGCCTCCGTGTGCCAAAAATATGCCACGGGCACAGCCGCGCCCAAAAATAACAGCCCGAAGGCCGGGGCGCCAAGTCCGTCCAGCGGAAAAAGGCCACAAAAACGGGTGGGCTATAGCCTTGGGTGGTGGGGCTGGCCAACTTCGTCCGCCGGACTCAGAATGGCGCGAGACTTTGCGAGGGGCCTCCGTGTGCCAAAAATAGGCCGCGGACACAGTCGAGTCCAAAAATAACAGCCCGAAGGCCGGGGCGCCAAGTTCGTCCAGCGAAAAAAGGCCACAAAAACGGGTGGGCTATAGCCTTGGGGGGTGGGCTGGCCAACTTCGTCCGCCGGACTCGGACTTGCGCGAGACTTTGCAAGGGCCCTCCGTGTGCCAAAAATAGGCCGCGGGCACAGCCGCGCCCAAAAATAACCGCCCGAAGGCTGGGGCGCCATGTTCGTCCAGCGGAAAAAGGCCACAAAAACGGGTGGGCTATAGCCTTGGGGTGTGGGGCTGGCCAACTTCGTCCGACGGACTCGGAGTGACGCGAGACTTCGCGAGGGCCCTCCGTGTGCCGAAAATATGCCGCGGGCACAGCCGCGTCCAAAAATATCCGCCCGAAGGCCGGGGCGCCAAGTTCGTCCAGCGGAAAAAGGCCACAAAAACGGGTGGGCTATACCCTTGGGGGGTGGGGCTGGCCAACTTCGTCCGCCGGACTCGGAGCGGCCCGAGACTTTGCGAGGGCCTTCCGTGTGCCGAAACTAGGCCGCGGGCACAGCCGCGCCCAAAAATAACAGCCTGAAGGCCGTGGCGCCAAGTTCGTCCAGCGGAAAAAGGCCACAAAAATGGGTGGGCTATAGCCTTGGGGGGTGGGGCTGGCCGACTTCGTCCGCTGGAGTCGGAATGGCGCGAGACTTTGTGAGGGTCCTCCGTGTGCCAAAAATAGGCAGCGAGCACAGCTGCGCCCAAACATAACTGCCCGACGGCCGGGGTGCCAAGTTCGTCCAGTGGAAAAAGGCCACAAAAACGGGTGGGCTATTGCCTTGGGAGGTGGGGCTGGCCGACTTCGTCCGCCGGACTCGGAATGGCGCAAGAGTTTAAGAGGGGCCTCCGTGTGCCAAAAATAGGCCGCGGGCACAGCCGCGCCCAAAAATAACCGCCCGAAGGCCGGGGCGCCATGTTCGTCCGGTTGAAAAAGGTCACAAAAACGGGTGGGCTATAGCCTTGGGGGGTGGGGCTGGCCCACTTCGTCCGCCGGACTCGGAATGGCGCGAGACTTTGCGAGGCGCCTCTGAGTGCCAAAAATAGTCTGCGGGCATAGCCGCACGTAAAAATAACCGCCCGAAGGCCGGGGCGCCAAGTTCGTCAAGCGGAAAAAGGCCACAAAAACGGGTGGGCTATAGCCTTGGGGGGTGGGGCTGGCCAACTTCGTCCGCCGGACTCGGAGTGGCGCGAGACTTTGCGAGGGGCCTCCATGAGCCGAAATTAGGCCGCGGGCAAAGCCGCGCAAAAAAATAATCGCCCGAAGGCCGTGGCACCAAGTTCGTCCAGCGGAAAAAGGCCACAAAAACGGGTGGGCTATAGCCTTGGGTGGTGGGGCTGGCCAACTTCGTCCGCCGGACTCGGAATTGCGCGAGACTTTGCGAGTGCCCTCCGTGTGCCAAAAATAGGCAGCGAGCACAGCCGCGCCGAAACATAACTGCCCGACGGCCGGGGCCCCAAGTTCGTCCAGCGGAAAAAGGCCACAAAAACGGGTGGGCTATTGCCTTGGGAGGTGGGGCTGGCCAACTTCGTCCGCCGGACACGGAATGGCGCGAGAGTTTAAGACGGGCCTCCGTGTGCCAAAAATAGGCCGCGGGCACAGCCGCGCCCAAAAATAACCGCCTCAAGGCCGGGGCGCCAAGTTCGTCCAGCTGAAAGAGGCCACAAAAACGGGTGTGCTATAGCCTTGGGGGTTGGGGCTGGCCAACTTCGTCCGCCGGACTCGGAGTGGCGCGAGACTTTACGAGGGTCCTCCGTGTGCTAAAAATATGCCGCGGGCACAGCCGCGCCCAAAAATAACAGCCCGAAGGCCGGGGCGCCAAGTCCGTCCAGCGGAAAAAGGCCACAAAAACGGGTGGGCTATAGCCTTGGGTGGTGGGGCTGGCCAACTTCGTCCGCCGGACTCAGAATGGCGCGAGACTTTGCGAGGGGCCTCCGTGTGCCAAAAATAGGCCGCGGGCACAGTCGAGTCCAAAAATAACAGCCCGAAGGCCGGGGCGCCAAGTTCGTCCAGCGGAAAAAGGCCACAAAAACGGGTGGGCTATAGCCTTGGGGGGTGGGGCTGGCCAACTTCGTCCGCCGGACTCGGAATTGCGCGAGACTTTGCAAGGGCCCTCCGTGTGCCAAAAATAGGCCGCGGGCACAGCCGCGCCCAAAAATAACCGCCCGAAGGCTGGGGCGCCATGTTCGTCCAGCGGAAAAAGGCCACAAAAACGGGTGGGCTATAGCCTTGGGGGGTGGGGCTGGCCAACTTCGTCCGCCGGACTCGGAATTGCGCGAGACTTTGCGAGGGCCCTCCGTGTGAAAAAAATAGGCCGCGGGCACAGCCGCGCCCAAAAATACCCGCCCGAAGGCCGGCTCGCCATGTTCGTCCAGCGGAAAAAGGCCACAAAAACGGGTGGGCTATAGCCTTGGGGGGTGGGGCTGGCCAACTTCATCCGCCGGACTCGGAATGGCGCGAGACTTTGCGAGGGGCCTCCGTGTGCCAAAAGCAGGGCGCGGGCACAGCCGCGCCCAAAAATAAGCGCCCGAAGGCCGGGGCGCCAAGTTCGTCCAGCGGAAAAAGGCCACAAAAACAGGTGGTCTATAGCCTTGGGGGGTGGGGCTGGCCCACTTCGTCCGCCGGACTCGGAATGGCGCGAGAGTTTGCGAGGGGCCTCCGTGTGCCAAAAATAGGCCGCGGACACAGCCGCGACAAAAAATAACAGCCCGAAGGCCGGGGCGCCAAGTTCGTCCAGCGGAAAAAGGCCACAAAAACGGGTGGGCTATAGCCTTGGGGAGTGGGGCTTGCCAACTTCGTCCGCCGGACTCGGAATGGCGTAAGACTTTGTGAGGGGCCTCCGTGTGGCAAAAATAGGCCGCGGGCACAGCCGCGCCCAAAAATAACTGCCCGAAGGCCGGGGCGCCAAGTTCGTCCAGCGGAAAAAGGCCACAAAAACGGGTGGGCTATAGCCTTGGGGGGTGGGGCTTGCCAACTTCGTCCGCCGGACTCGGAATGGCGTAAGACTTTGTGAGGGGCCTCCGTGTGGCAAAAATAGGCCGCGGGTACAGCCGCGCCCAAAAATAACTGCCCGAAGGCCGGGGCGCCAAGTTCGTCCAGCGGAAAAAGGCCACAAAAACGGGTGGGCTATAGCCTTGGGGGGTGGGCTATAGCCTTGGGAGGTGGGGCTGGCCAACTTCGTCCCCCGGACTCGGAATGGCGCGAGAGTTTGCGAGGGGCCTCCGTGTTCAAAAAATAGGCCGTGGGCACAACCGTGCCCAAAAATAACAGCCCGAAGGCCGGGGCGCCAAGGTCGTCCAGCGGAAAAAGGCCACAAAAACGGGTGGGCTATAGCCTTGGGGGGTGGGGCAGGCCAACTTCATCCGCCGGACTTGGAATTGCGCGAGACTTTGTGAGGGCCCTCCGTGTGCTAAAAATACGCCGCGGGCACAGCCGCGCACAAAAATAACTGCCCGAAGGCCGGGGCGCCAAGTTCGTCCAGCGGAAAAAGGCCACAAAAACGGGTGGGCTATAGCCTTGGGGGGTGGGGCTGGCCAACTTCGTCCCCCGGACTCGGAATGGCGCGGGACTTTGCGAGGGCCCTCCGTGTGCTAAAAATACGCCGTGGGCACAGCCGCGCCAAAAGATTACGGCCCGAAGGCCGGGGCGCCAAGTTCGTCCAGCGGAAAAAGGCCACAAAAACGGGTGGGCTATAGCCTTGGAAGGTGGGGCTGACCATCTTCGTCCGCCGGACTCGGAATGGCACGAGACTTTGCGAGGGCCCTCCGCGTGCCAAAAATAGGCCGCCGGCACAGCTGCGCCCAAAAATAAAAGCCCGAAGGCCGGGACGCCAAGTTCGTCCAGCGGAAAAAGGCCACAAAAACGGGTGGGCTATAGCCTTGGGGGGTGGGGCTGGCCAACTTCGTCCCCCGGACTCGGAATGGCGCGGGACTTTGTGAGGGCCCTCCGTGTGCTAAAAATACGCCGTGGGCACAGCCGCGCCAAAAGATTACGGCCCGAAGGCCGGGGCGCCAAGTTCGTCCAGCGGAAAAAGGCCACAAAAACGGGTGGGCTATAGCCTTGGAAGGTGGGGCTGACCATCTTCGTCCGCCGGACTCGGAATGGCACGAGACTTTGTGAAGGCCCTCCGTGTGCCAAAAATAGGCCGCGGGCACAGCCGCGCCCAAAAATAACCGCCCGAAGGCCGGGGCGCCAAGTTCGTCCCGCGGAAAAAGGCCACAAAAACGGGTGGTCTATAGCCTTCGGGGGTGGGGCAGGCCCACTTCGTCCGCCGGACTCGGAATGGCGCGAGACTTTGCGAGGGCAGTCCGTATGCCAAAAATAGGCCGCGGGAACAGCCGCACCCAAAAATAACCGCCCGAAGGCCGGGGCGCTAAGTTCGTCCAGCGGAAAAAGGCCACAAAAACGGGTGGGCTATAGCTTTGGAAGGTGGGGCTGGCCAACATCGTCCGCCAGACTCGGAATGGTGCGAGACTTTGCGAGGGCCCTCCGTGTGGCAAAAATAGGCCGCGGGCACAGCCGCACCCAAAAATAACAGCCCGAAGGCCGGGGCGCCAAGTTTGTCCAGCGGAAAAAGGCCACAAAAACGGGTGGGCTATAGCTTTGGGGGGTGGGGCTGGCCAACTTCATCCGCCGGACTCAGAGTGGGGAGAGAATTTACGAGGGCCCTCCGTGTGCCGAAACTAGGCCGCGGGTACAGCCGCACCCAAAAATAACCGCCCGAAGACCGGGGCGCTAACTTCGTCCAGCGGAAAAAGGCCACAAAAACGGGTGGACTATAGCCTCGGGGGGTGGGGATGGCCGACTTCGTCCGCCGGACTTGGAATGGCGCGAGACTTTGTGAGGGCCCTCCGTGTGCCAAAAATAGGCCGCGGGCACAGCCGCGCCCAAAACTAACCGCCCGAAGGGCGGGGCGCCAAGTTCGTCCAGCGGAAAGTGGCCACAAAAACGGGTGGGCTATAGCCTTGGGAGGTGGGGCTGGCCGACTTCGTCCGCCGGACTCGGAATGGCGCGAGAGTTTAAGAGGGACCTCCGCGTGCCAAAAATAGGCCACGGGCACAGCCGCGCCCAAAAATAACAGCCCGAAGGCCGGGGCGCCAAGTTCGTCCAGCGGAAAAAGGCCACAAAAACGGGTGGGCTATAGCCTTGGGAGGTGGGGCTGACCATCTTCGTCCGCCGGACTCGGAATGGCGCGAGACTTTGCGAGGGCCCTCCACGTGCCAAAAATAGGCCACCGGCACATGCGCGCCCAATAATAACATCCGAAAGGCCGGGACGCCAAGTTCGTCCAGCGGAAAAAGGCCACAAAAACGGGTGGGCTATAGCCTTGGGGGGTGGGGCTTGCCAACTTCGTCCGCTGGACTCGGAATGGCGCGAGAATTTGGGAGGGGCCTCCGTGTGCCAAAAATAGTGGGGCTTGCCAACTTCGTCCGCCGGACTCGGAATGGCGCGTGACTTTGTGAGGGGTCTCCGTGTGCCAAAAATAGGCTGCGGGCACAGCGGCGCCCAAAAATAACCGCCCGAAGGCCGGGGCGCCAAGTTCGTCCAGAGGAAAAAGGCCACAAAAACGGGTGGGCTATAGCCTGGGGGGGTGGGGCTGGCCAACTTCGTCCGCCGGACTCGGAGCGGTGCGAGACTTTGTGAGGGGCCTCCGTGTGCCAAAAATAGGCCGCGGGCACAGCCGCGCGCAAAAATAACTGCCCGAAAGCCGGGGCGCCAAGTTCGTCCAGCGGAAAACCGCCACAAAAACGGATGGACTATAGCTTTCGGAGGTGGGGCTGGCCAACTTCGTCCGCCGGACTCGGAAGGGCGCCCGACTTTGCGAGGGGCCTCCGTGGCAAAAAATAGGCCGCGGGCAGAACCGCGCTAAAAAATAACCGCCCGAAGGCCGGGGCGCCAAGTTCGTCCAGCGGAAAAAGGCCACAAAAACGGGTGGGCTATAGCCATGGGGGGTGGGGCTGGCCAACTTCGTCCGCCGGACTTGGAATGGTGCGAGACTTTGTGAAGGCCCTCCGTGTGCCAAAAATAGGCCGCGGGCACAGCCGCGCCCAAAAATAACCGCCCGAAGGCCGGGGCGCCAAGTTCGTCCCGCGGAAAAAGGCCACAAAAACGGGTGGTCTATAGCCTTCGGGGGTGGGGCTGGCCCACTTCGTCCGCCGGACTCGGAATGGCGCGAGTCTTTGCGAGGGGCCTCCGTGTGCCAAAAATAGGCCGCGGGCACAGCCGCGCCCAAAAATAACTGCCCGATGGTCGGGGCGCCAAGTTCGTCCAGCGGGTAAAGGCCACAAAAAAGGGTGGGCTGTAGCCTTGGGATGTGGGGCTGACCAACTTCGTCCGCCGGACTCGGAATGGCGCGAGACTTTGCGAGGGCCCTCCGTCTACCAAAAATAGGCCGCGGGCACAGCCGCGCCCAAAAATAACTGCCCGAAGACCGGGGCGCCAGGTTCGTCCAGCGGAAAAAGGCCACAAAAACAGGTGGGCTATAGCCTTGGGGGGTGGGGCTGGCCCACTTCGTCCGCCGGACTCGGAAAGGCGCGAGACTTTGCGAGGGCCCTCCGTCTACCAAAAATAGGCCGCGGGCACAGCCGCGCCCAAAAATAACTGCCCGAAGACCGGGGCGCCAGGTTCGTCCAGCGGAAAAAGGCCACAAAAACAGGTGGGCTATAGCCTTGGGGGGTGGGGCTGGCCTACTTCGTCCGCCGGACTCGGAATGGCGCGAGACTTTGCGAGGGGCCTCCTTATGCCAAAAATAGGCCGCGGGAACACCCGTGGAGGCCGGGACGCCAAGTTCATCCAGCGGAAAAAGGCCACAAAAACGGGTGGGCTATAGCCTTGGGGGGTGGGGCTGGCCAACTTCGTCCGCCGGACTCAGAGCGGTGCGAGACTTTGCGAGGGGCCTCCGTGTGCCAAATATAGGCCGCGGGCACAGCCGTACCCAAAAATAACCGCCCGAAGGCCGGGGCGCCAAGTTCGTCCAGCGGAAAAAGGCCACAAAAACGGGTGGGCTATAGCCTTGGGAGGTGGGGCTGGCCAACTTCGTCCCCCGGACTCGGAATGGCGCGAGACTTTGCGAGGGACCTCCGCGTGCCAAAAATAGGCTGCCGTCACAGGCGCGCCCAATAATAACATCCCGAAGGCCGGGATGCCAAGTTCGTCCAGCGGAAAAAGGCCACAAAAACGGGTGGGCTATAGCCTTGGGGGGTGGGGCTTGCCAACTTCGTCCGCTGGACTCGGAATGGCGCGAGACTTTGGGAGGGGCCTCCGTGTGCCAAAAATAGGCCGCGGGCACAGCCGCGCCCAAAAATAACTGCCCGATGGTCGGGGCGCCAAGTTCGTCCAGCGGGTAAAGGCCACAAAAAAGGGTGGGCTGTAGCCTTGGGATGTGGGGCTGACCAACTTCGTCCGCCGGACTCGGAATGGCGCGAGACTTTGCGAGGGCCCTCCGTCTACCAAAAATAGGCCGCGGGCACAGCCGCGCCCAAAAATAACCGCCCGAAGGCCGGGGCGCCAGGTTCGTCTAGTGGAAAAAGGCCACAAAAACAGGTGGGCTATAGCCTTGGGGGGTGGGGCTGGCCCACTTCGTCCGCCGGACTCGGAAAGGCGCGAGACTTTGCGAGGGCCCTCCGTCTACCAAAAATAGGCCGCGGGCACAGCCGCGCCCAAAAATAACTGCCCGAAGACCGGGGCGCCAGGTTCGTCCAGCGGAAAAAGGCCACAAAAACAGGTGGGCTATAGCCTTGGGGGGTGGGGCTGGCCCACTTCGTCCGCCGGACTCGGAATGGCGCGAGACTTTGCGAGGGGCCTCCTTATGCCAAAAATAGGCCGCGGGAACACCCGTGGAGGCCGGGACGCCAAGTTCATCCAGCGGAAAAAGGCCACAAAAACGGGTGGGCTATAGCCTTGGGGGGTGGGGCTGGCCAACTTCGTCCGCCGGACTCGGAGCGGAGCGAGACTTTGCGAGGGCCTCCGTCTGCCAACTCTAGGCCGCGGGCACAGCCGTACCCAAAAATAACCGCCCGAAGGCCGGGGCGCCAAGTTCGTCCAGCGGAAAAAGGCCACAAAAACGGGTGGGCTATAGCCTTGGGAGGTGGGGCTGGCCAACTTCGTCCCCCGGACTCGGAATGGCGCGAGAATTTGCGAGGGCCCTCCGCGTGCCAAAAATAGGCCGCCGGCACAGGCGCGCCCAATAATAACATCCCGAAGGCCGGGATGCCAAGTTCGTCCAGCGGAAAAAGGCCACAAAAACGGGTGGGCTATAGCCTTGGGGGGTGGGGCTTGCCAACTTCGTCCGCTGGACTCGGAATGGCGCGAGACTTTGGGAGGGGCCTCCGTGTGCCAAAAATAGGCCGCGGGCACAGCCGCGCCCAAAAATAATCGCCCGAAGGCCGGGGCGCCAAGTTCGTCCAGCGGAAAAAGGCCACAAAAACGGGTGGGCTATAGCCTTGGGGGGTGGGGCTTGCCAACTTCGTCCGCCGGACTCGGAATGGCGTGTGACTTTGTGAGGGGTCTCTGTGTGCCAAAACTAGGCCGCGGGCACAGCGGCGCCCAAAAATAACCGCCCGAAGGCCGGGGCGCCTAGTTCGTCCAGCGGAAAAAGGCCACAAAAACGGGTGGGCTATAGCCTAGGGGGGTGGGGCTGGCCAACTTCGTCCGCCGGACTCGGAGCGGCGCTAGACTTTGCGAGGGGCTTCCGTGTGCCAAATATAGGCCGCGGGCACAGCCGCCCGCAAAAATAACCGCCCGAAGGCCGGGGCGCCAAGTTCGTCCCGCGGAAAAAGGCCACAAGAACGGGTGGGCTATAGCCTTGGGAGGTGGGGCTGGCCAACTTCGTCGTCCGGACTCGGAATGGGGCGAGACTTTGCGAGGGGCCTCCGTGTGCCAAAAATTGGCTGCGGGAACAGCCGCGCCCAAAAATAACCGCCCGAACGCTGGGGCGCCAAGTTCGTCCAGCGGAAAAAGGCCACAAAAACGGGTGGGCTATAGCCTTGGCGGGTGGGGCTGGCCAACTTCGTCCCCCGGACTCGGAATGGCGCGAGAGTTTGCGAGGGGCCTCCGTGTGCCAAAAATAGGCCGCGGGCACAGCCGCGCGCAAAAATAACTGCCCGAAAGCCGGGGCGCCAAGTTCGTCCAGCGGAAAACCGCCACAAAAACGGATGGACTATAGCTTTCGGAGGTGGGGCTGGCCCACTTCGTCCGCCGGACTCGGAATGGCGCCCGACTTTGCGAGGGGCCTCCGTGGCAAAAAATAGGCCGCGGGCAAAACCGCGCTAAAAAATAACCGCCCGAAGGCCGGGGCGCCAAGTTCGTCCAGCGGAAAAAGGCCACAAAAACGGGTGGGCTATAGCCATGGGGGGTGGGGCTGGCCAACTTCGTCCGCCGGACTTGGAATGGTGCGAGACTTTGTGAAGGCCCTCCGTGTGCCAAAAATAGGCCGCGGGCACAGCCGCGTCCAAAAATAACCGCCCGAAGGCCGGGGCGCCAAGTTCGTCCCGCGGAAAAAGGCCACAAAAACGGGTGGTCTATAGCCTTCGGGGGTGGGGCAGGCCCACTTCGTCCGCCGGGATCGGAATGGCGCGAGACTTTGCGAGGGCAGTCCGTATGCCAAAAATAGGCCGCGGGAACAGCCGCACCCAAAAATAACCGCCCGAAGGCCGGGGCGCTAAGTTCGTCCAGCGGAAAAAGGCCACAAAAACGGGTGGGCTATAGCTTTGGAAGGTGGGGCTGGCCAACATCGTCCGCCAGACTCGGAATGGCGCGAGACTTTGCGAGGGCCCTCCGTGTGGCAAAAATAGGCCGCGGGCACAGCCGCACCCAAAAATAACAGCCCGAAGGCCGGGGCGCCAAGTTTGTCCAGCGGAAAAAGGCCACAAAAACGGGTGAGCTATAGCCTTGGGGGGTGGGGCTGGCCAACTTCGGCCGCCGGACTCGGAATGGCGCGAGAGTTTGCGAGGGCCCTCCGTGTGCCAAAAATAGGCCGCGGGCACAGTCGCGCCCAAAAATAACCGCCCGAAGGCCGGGGCGCCAAGTTCGTCCAGCGCAAAAAAGGCAACAAAAACGGGTGGGCTATAGCCTTAGGGGGTGGGGCTGGCCAACTTCGTCCGCCGGACTCGGCATGGCGCGAGACTTTTCGAGGGGCTTCCGTGTGCCAAAAATAGGCCGCGGGAACAGCCGCGCCCAAAAATAACCGCCCGAAGGCCGGGGCGCCAAGTTCGTCCCGCGGAAAAAGGCCACAAAAATGGGTGGTCTATAGCCTTCGGGGGTGGGGCTGGCCCACTTCGTCCGCCGGACTCGGAATGGCGCGAGTCTTTGCGAGGGGCCTCCGTGTGCCAAAAATAGGCCGCGGGCACAGCCGCGCCCAAAAATAACTGCCCGATGGTCGGGGCGCCAAGTTCGTCCAGCGGGTAAAGGCCACAAAAAAGGGTGGGCTGTAGCCTTGGGATGTGGGGCTGACCAACTTCGTCCGCCGGACTCGGAATGGCGCGAGACTTTGCGAGGGCCCTCCTTATGCCAAAAATAGGCCGTGGGAACACCCGTGGAGGCCGGGACGCCAAGTTCATCCAGCAGAAAAAGGCCACAAAAACGGGTGGGCTATAGCCTTGGGGGGTGGGGCTGGCCAACTTCGTCCGCCGGACTCGGAATGGCGCGAGACTTTGCGAGGGGCCACCGTGTACAAAAAATAGGCCGCGGGCACAGCAGCGCCCAAAAATAACCGCCCGGAGGCCGGGGCGCCAAGTTCGTCCAGCGGAAAAAGCCCACAAAAACGGGTGGGCTATAGCCTTGGGGGGTGGGGCTGGCCAACTTCGTCCGCCGGACTCGGAATGGTGCGAGACTTTGCGAGGGGTCTCTGTGCACCAAAAATAGGCCGCGGGCAAATCTGCGCCCAAAAATAACCCCCCGAAGGCCGGGGCGCCAAGTTCGTCCAGCGGAAAAAAGCCACAAAAACGGGTGGGCTTTAGCCTTGGGTGGTGGGGCTGGCCAACTTCGTCCGCCGGACTAGGAATGGCGCGAGACTTTATGAGGCACATCCGTGTCCCAAAAATAGGCCGCGGACACAGCCGCGCCAAAAAATACCCGCCCGAAGGCCGGGGCGCCAAGTTCGTCCAGCGGAAAAAGGCCACAAAAACGGGTGGGCTATATACTTGGGGGGTGGGGCTGGCCAACTTCGTCCGCCGCACTCGGAATGGCGGGAGACTTTGCGAGGCATCTCCGTGTTCCAAAAATAGGCTGCGGGCACAGCCGCGCCCAAAAATACCCGCCCGAAGGCCGGGGCGCCAAGTTCGTCCAGCGGAAAAAGGCCACAAAAACGGGTCGGCTATAGTCTTGGGGGGTGGGGCCGGCCAACTTCGTCCGCCGGACTCGGAATTGCGCGAGACCTTGCGAGGCGCCTCCATGTGCCCAAAATAAGCCGCGGGCATAGCCGCTCCCAAAAATACTCGCCCGAAGGCCGGGGCGCCAAGTTCGTCCAGCGGAAAAAGGCCAAAAAAACAGGTGGGCTATAGCCGTGGGGGGTGGGGCTGGCCAACTTCGTCCGCCGGACTCGGAATGGCGCGAGACTTTGCGAGGGGCCTCCGTGTGCCAAAAATAGGTCGTGGGCACAGCCGCGCCCAGAAATAACTGCCTGAAGGCCGGGGCGCCAAGTTCGTCCAGCGGAAAAAAGACACAAAAACGGGTGGGCTATTGCCTTGTGGGGTGGGGCTTGCCAATTTCGTCCGCCGGACTCGGAATGGCGCGAGCCTTTGCGAGGGGCCTCCGTGTGCCAAAAATAGGCCGCGGGCACAGCCTCGCCCAAAAATAACTGCCCGAAGGCCGGGGCACCAAGTTCGTCCAGCGGAAAAATGCCACAAAAATGGGTGGGCTATAGCCTTCGGAGGTGGGGCTGGCCCACTTCGTCCGCGGGACTCGGAATGGCGCGAGACTTTGCGAGGGGCCTCCGTGAGCCAAAAATAGGCCGCAGGCACAGCCCCACCCAAAAATAACCGCCCGAAAGCCGGGGCGCCATGTTCGTCCAGCGGAAAAATGCCACCAAAACGGGTGGCCTATAGCCTTGGGAGGTGGGGCTGGCCAACTTCGTCCGCCGGACTCGGAATGGTGCGAGACTTTGCGAGGGGTCTCTGTGCACCAAAAATAGGCCGCGGGCAAATCCGCGCCCAAAAATAACCCCCCGAAGGCCGGGGCGCCAAGTTCGTCCAGCGGAAAAAGACCACAAAATCGGGTGGGCTATAGCCTTGGGAGGTGGGGCGGGCCAACTTCGTTCGCCGGACTCGGAATGGCGCGAGACTTTGCGAGGCCCCTCCGTGTGCCAAAAATAGGTCGCGGGCACAGCCGCGTCCAAAAATACCCGCCCGAAGGCCGGGGCGCCAAGTTCGTCCAGCGGAAAAAGGCCACAAAACGGGCGGGCTATAGCGTTGGGGGGTGGGGCTGGCCAACTTCGTCCGCCGGACTCCGAATGGCGCGAGACTTTACGAGGCACCTCCGTGTGCCAATAATAGGCCGCGGGGACAGCCGCACCCAAAAATACCCACCCGAAGGCCGGGGCGCCAAGTTCTTCCAGCGGAAAAAGGCCACAAAAACGGGCGGGCTATAGCCTTGGGAGGTGGGGCTGGCCAACTTCGTCCGCCGGACTCGGAATGGTGCGAGACTTTGCGAGGGGTCTCTGTGCACCAAAAATAGGCCGCGGGCAAATCCGCGCCCAAAAATAACCCCCCGAAGGCCGGGGCGCCAAGTTCGTCCAGCGGAAAAAGACCACAAAATCGGGTGGGCTATAGCCTTGGGAGGTGGGGCGGGCCAACTTCGTTCGCCGGACTCGGAATGGCGCGAGACTTTGCGAGGCCCCTCCGTGTGCCAAAAATAGGTCGCGGGCACAGCCGCGTCCAAAAATACCCGCCCGAAGGCCGGGGCGCCAAGTTCGTCCAGCGGAAAAAGGCCACAAAACGGGCGGGCTATAGTCTTGGGGGGAGGGGCTGGCCAACTTCGTCCGCCGGACTCGGAAAGGGGCGAGACTTTACGAGCGGCCTCCGCGTGCCAATAATAGGCCGCGGGCACAGCCGCACCCAAAGATAACCCCCCCAAGGCCGGGGCGCAAGTTCGTCCAGCAGAAAAATGGCCAAAAAACGGGTGGGCTATAGCCTTGGGGGGAGGGGCTGGCCCACTTCATCCGCTGAACTCGGAATGGGGCGAGACTTTGCGAACGTCCTCCGCGTGCCAAAAATAGGCCGCGGGCACATCTGCGCCCATATATAACCGTTCGAAGGCCGGCGCGCCAAGTTCACCCAGCGGAAAAATGGCCAACAAACGGGTGGGCTATAGCCTTGGGGGGAGGGGCTGGCCAACTTCGTATGCCGGACTCGGAATGGGGCGAGACTTTGCGAGCAGCCTCCGTGTGCCAAAAATAACCGCCCGAAGGCCAGGGCGCCATGTTCATCCAGCGGAAAAATGGCCAAAAAACGGGTGGGCTATAGCCTTGGGGGGAGGGGCTGGCCAACTTCGTCCGCCGGACTCGGAATGGGGCGAGACTTTACGAGCGGCCTCCGCGTGCCAATAATAGGCCGCGGGCACAGCCGCGCCCAAAAATAACCCCCCCAAGGCCGGGGCGCCAAGTTCGTCCAGCAGAAAAATGGCCAAAAAACGGGTGGGCTATAGCCTTGGGGGGAGGGGCTGGCCAACTTCGTCCGCCAGACTCGGAATGGGGTGAGACATTGCGAACGGCCTCCGCGTGCCAAAAGTAGGCCACGGGCACAGCCGCGTCCAAAAATAACCGCCCGAAGGCCGGGTCGCCAAGTTCGTCCAGCGGAAAAAATGGCCAAAAAACGGGTGGGCTATAGCCTTGGGGGGAGGGGCTGGCCAACTTCGTCCGCCGAACTCGGAATGGGGCGAGACTTTGCGAACGTCCTCCGCGTGCCAAAAATAGGCCGCGGGCACATCTGCGCCCATAAATAACCGTCCGAAGGCCGGGGCGCCAAGTTCACCCAGCGGAAAAATGGCCAAAAAACGGGTGGGCTGTAGCCTTGGGGGGAGGGGCTGGCCAACTTCGTCCGCCGGACTCGGAATGGGGCGAAACTTTGCGAGCGTCCTCCACGTGCTAAAAATAGGCCGCGTGCACAGCCGCGTCCAAAAATAACCGCCCGAAGGCCGGGGCGCCAACTTCGTCCAGCGGAAAAATGGCCAAAAAACGGGTGGGCTATAGTCTTGGGGGGAGGGGCTGGCCAACTTCGTCCGCCGGACTCGGAAAGGGGCGAGACTTTACGACCGGCCTCCGCGTGCCAATAATAGGCCGCGGACACAGCCGCGCCCAAAAATAACCCCCCCAAGGCCGGGGCGCCAAGTTCGTCCAGCAGAAAAATGGCCAAAAAACGGGTGGGCTGTAACCTTGGGGGGAGGGGCTGGCCAACTTCGTCCGCCGGACTCGGAATGGGGCGAGACTTTGCGAACGGCATCCGCGTACCAAAAATAGGCCGCGGGCACAGCCGAACCCAAAAATAACCGCCCGAAGGCCGGGTCGCCAAGTTCGTCCAGCGGAAAAATGGCCAAAAAACGGGTGGGCTATAGCCTTGGGGGGAGGGGCTGGCCAACTTCGTCCGCCGGACTCGGAATGGGGCGAGACTTTGCGAGCGGCATCCGCGTGCCAAAAATAGGCCGTGGGCACAGCCAAACCCAAAAATAACCGCCCGACGGCCGCGTCGCCAAGTTCGTCCAGCGGAAAAATGGCCAAAAAATGGGTGGGCTATAGCCTTGGGGGGAGGGGCTGGCCCACTTCGTCCGCCAGACTCGGAATGGGGCGAGACTTTGCGAACGTCCTCCGCGTGCCAAAAATAGGCCGTGTACACAGCCGCGTCCAAAAATAACCGCCCAAAGGCCGGGGCGCCAACTTCGTCCAGCGGAAAAATGGCCAAAAAACGGGTGGGCTATAGTCTTGGGGGGAGGGGCAGGCCAACTTCGTCCGCCGGACTCGGAAAGGGGCGAGACTTTACGAGCAGCCTCCGCGTGCCAATAATAGGCTGTGGGCACAGCCGCGCTAAAAAATAACCCCCCCAAGGCCGGGGCGCCAAGCTCGTCCAGCAGAAAAATGGCCAAAAAACGGGTGGGCTATAGCCTTGGGGGGAGGGGCTGGCCAACTTCGTCCGCCGGACTCGGAATGGGGCGAGACTTTGCGAACGGCCTCCGCGTGCAAAAAATAGGCCGCGGGCACAGCCGAACCCAAAAATAACCGCCCGAAGGCCGGGTCGCCAAGTTCGTCCAGCGGAAAAATGGCCAAAAAACGGGTGGGCTATAGCCTTGGGGGGAGGGGCTGCCCACTTCGTCCGCCGGACTCGGAGTGGGGCGAGACTTTGTGAGCGGCCTACGCGTGCCAAAAATAGGCCGCGGGCACAGCCGCATCCAAAAATAATCTCCCGAAGGCCGGGGCGCCAAGTTCGTCCAGCGGAAAAATGGCCAAAAAACGGGTGGGCTATAGCCTTGGGGGGAGGGGCTGCCCACTTCGTCCGCCGGACTCGGAATGGGGCGAGACTTTGTGAGCGGCCTCCGCGTGCCAAAAATAGACCGCGGGCACAGCCGCGTTAAAAAATAACCTCCCGAAGGCCGGGGCGCCAAGTTCGTCCAGCGGAAAAATGTCCAACAAATGGGTGGGCTATAACCTTGGGGGGAGGGGCTGGCCTACTTCGTCCGCCGGGCTCCGAATGGGGCGAGATTTTGCGAGCGGCCTCCGAGTGCCAAAAAAAGGCCGCGGTCACAGCCGCGTCCAAAAATAACTTCCCGAAGGCCGGGGCGCCAACTTCGTCCAGCGGAAAAATGGCCAAAAAACGGGTGGGCTATAGCCTTGGGGGGAGGGGCTGGCCTACTTCGTCCGCCGGACTCGGAATGGGGCGAGACTTTGCGAGCGGCCTCCACGTGCCAAAAATAGGCCGCTCGCACAGCCGTATCGAAAAATAACCACCCCAAGGCCGGGGCGCCAAGTTCGTCCAGCGGAAAAATGGCCAAAAAACGGGTAGGCAATAGCCTTGGGGGGAGGGGCTGCCCACTTCGTCCGCCGGACTCGGAATGGGGCGAGACTTTGCGAGCGGCCTCCCCGTGCCAAAAATAGGCCGCGGGCACAGCCGCACCCAAAAATAACCACCCGATGGCGTGGGTACCATGTTCGTCCAGCGGAAAAAAGGCCAAAAAACGGGTGGGCTATAGCCTTGGGGGGAGGGGCTAGCCAACTTCATCCGCAGGACTCGGAATGGGGCGAGACTTTGCGAGCGGCCTCCGCGTGCCAAAAATAACAGCCCGAAAGTCGGCGCGCCCAAACCCCCCAGTGGAAATATGGCGAAAAAACGGGTGGGCTATAGCCTTGGGGGGAGGGGCTGCCCAACTTCGTCCCCCGGACTCGGAATGGGGTGAGACTTTGCGAGCGGCCTCCGCGTGCCAAAAATATGCCATTGGCACAGCCGCGGCCAAAAATAACCACCCGAAGGCCGGCGCGCCAAGTTCGTCCAGCGGAAAAATGGCCAACAAACGGGTGGGCTATAGCCTTGGGGGGAGGGGCTGGCCAACTTCGTACGCCGGACTCGGAATGGGGCGAGACTTTGCGAGCAGCCTCCGTGTGCCAAAAATAACCGCCCGAAGGCCAGGGCGCCATGTTCATCCAGCGGAAAAATGGCCAAAAAACGGGTGGGCTATAGCCTTGGGGGGAGGGGCTGGCCAACTTCGTCCGCCGGACTCGGAATGGGGCGAGACATTGCGAGCGGCCTCCGCGTGCCAAAAATAGGCCGCGGGCACAGCCGCGTCCAAAAATAACCCCCCGAAGGTCGTTGCGCCCAAACCCCCCAGCGGAAAAATGGCCAAAAAATGGGTGGGCTATAGCCTTGGGGGGAGGGGCTGGCCAACATCGTCCGCCGGACTCGGAATGGGGCGAGACTTTGCAAGCGGCCTCCGCGTGCCAAAAATATGCTGCGGACACAACCGAGCTATAAAATAACTGCCCGAAGGCCGGGGCGCCTAGTTCGTCCAGCGGAAAAAAGGCCAAAAAACGGGTGGGCTATAGCCTTGGGGGGAGGGGCTGGCCAACTTCGTCCGCCGGACTCGGAATGGGGCGAGACTTTGCGAGCGGCCCGCGCATACCAAAAATAGGCCACGGGCACAGCCGCGCCCAAAAATAACCGCCTGATGGCCGGGGCGCCAAGTTCGTCCAGCGGAAAAATGGCCGAAAAACGGGTGGTCTATAGTCTTGGGGGGAGGGGCTGGCCAACTTCATCCGCCGGACTCGGAATGGGGCGAGACTTTGCGAGCGGCCTCTGCATGCCAGAAATAGGCCGCGGGCACAGCCGCACCCAAAAATAACTGCCCGAAGGCCGGGTCGCCAAGTTCGTCCAGCGGAAAAATGGCCAAAAAACGGGTGGGCTATAGCCTTGGTGGGTGGGGCTGGCCAACTTCGTCCGCCGGACTCGGAATGGGGCGAGACTTTGCGAGCAGCCTCCGCGTGCCAAAAATAGGCCACGGGCACAACCACACCAAAAAATAACCGCCCGAAGGCCACGGCGCCAAGTTCGTCCAGCGGAAAAATGGCCAAAAAATGGGTGGGCTATAGCCTTTGGGGGAGGGGCTGGCCAACTTTGTCCGCCGGACTCGGAATGGGGGGAGACTTTGGGAGCGGCCTCCTCGTGCCAAAAATAGGCCACGGCACAGCCGCGCCCAAAAATAACCACCAGAAGGCCGGGGCACCAAGTTCGCCCAGCGGAAAAATGGCCAAAAAACGGGTGGGCTATAGCCTTGGGGGGAGGGGCTGGCCCACTTCGTCCGCCGGACTCGGAATGGGGTGAGACTTTGCGAGCGGCCTCCACGTGCCAAAAATAGGCCGTTGACACAGCCGCGCCCATATATAACCGCCCAAAGGCCGGGGCGCCAATTCGTCCAGCGGAAAAAGGCCACAAAAACAGGAGGGCTATAGCCTTGGGGGTGGGGCTGCCCAACTTCGTCCGCCGGAGTCGGAATGGCGCGAGACTTTACGAGGGGGATCCGTGTGCCAAAAATAGGCTGCGGGCACAGCCGCGCCCAAAAATAACCGCCCGAAGGCCGGGGCGCCAAGTTCGTCCAGCGGAAAAAGGCTACAAAAACGGGTGGGCTATAGCTTTGGGGGGTGGGGCTGCCCAACTTCGTCCGCCGGACTCGGAATGGTGCGAGACTTTGCGAGGGGCCTCCACATGCTAAAAATAGGCCGCGGGCAGAGCCGCACCCTAAAATAACCGCCCGATGGCCAGGGCGCCAAGTTCGTCCAGCGGAAAAAGGCCACAAAAACGGGTGGGCTATAGCCTTGGGGGGTGGGGCTGGGCAACTTCGTCCGCCGGACTCGGAATGGGGTGAGGCTTTGCGAACGGCCTCCGCGTACCAAAAATACGCCACGGGCACAGCCGCGGCCAAAAATAACCGCCCGAAGGCCGGGGCGCGAAGCTCGTCCAGCGGAAAATTGGCCAAAAAACGGGTGGGCTATAGACTTGGGGGGAGGGGCTGGCAAACATCGTCCGCCGGACTCGGAATGGGGCGAAACATTGCGAGCCGCCTCCGCGTGCCAAAAATAGGCCGCGGGCACAGCCGCACCCAAAAATAACTGCCTGAAGGTCTGCGCGCCCAAACCCCCCAGCGGAAAAATGGCCAAAATACGGGTGGGCTATAGCCTTGGGGGGAGGGGCTGGCCAACTTCGTCCGCCGGACTCGGAATGGGGCGAGACTTTGCGAGTGGCCTCCACGTGCCAAAAATTTCCCACGGACACAGCCGCGCCCGAAAATAACCACCCGAAGGCCGGTGCGCCAAGTTCGTCCAGCGGAAAATTGGCCAAAAAATGGGTGTGCTATAGCCTTGGGGGGAGGGGCTGGCCAATTTCGTCCGCCGGACTCGGAATGGGGTGAGACTTTGCGAACGGCCTCCGCGTGCCAAAAATAGTCTGCCGGCACAGCCGCGCAAAAAAATAACTGCCCGAAGGCCGGGGCGCCAAGTTCGTCCACCCGAAAAATGGCCAAAAAACGGGTGGGCTATAGCCTTGGGGGGAGTGGCTAGCAAACTTCGTCCGCCGGACTCGGAATGGGGTGAGACATTGCGAGCGGCCTCCGCATGCCAAAAATAGGCCGCGGGCACTGCCGCGCCCAAACATAACCGCCCGAAGGTCGGCGCGCGCAAATCCCCCAGCGGAAAAATGGCCAAAAAACGGGTGGGCTATAGCCTTGGGGGGAGGGGCTGGCCAACTTCGTCCGCCGGACTCGGAATGGCACGAGCCTTTGCAAGGCGCCTCCGTGTGCCAAAAATAGGACGCGGGGCACAGTCGCGCCCAAAAATACCCGCCCGAAGGCCGCCGCGACAAGTTCGTCCAGCGGAAAAAGGCCACAAAAACGGGTGGGCTATAGCCTTGGGGGGTGGGGCTTGCCAACTTCGTCCGCCGGACTCGGAATGGCGCGAGACTTTGCGAACGGCCTCCGCGTGCCAAAAATAGGCCGCGGGCACAGCCGAACCCAAAAATAACCGCCCGAAGGCCGGGTCGCCAAGTTCGTCCAGCGGAAAAATGGCCAAAAAACGGGTGGGCTATAGCCTTGGGGGGAGGGGCTGCCCACTTCGTCCGCCGGACTCGGAGTGGGGCGAGACTTTGTGAGCGGCCTACGCGTGCCAAAAATAGGCCGCGGGCACAGCCGCATCCAAAAATAATCTCCCGAAGGCCGGGGCGCCAAGTTCGTCCAGCGGAAAAATGGCCAAAAAACGGGTGGGCTATAGCCTTGGGGGGAGGGGCTGCCCACTTCGTCCGCCGGACTCGGAATGGGGCGAGACTTTGTGAGCGGCCTCCGCATGCCAAAAATAGACCGTGGGCACAGCCGCGTTAAAAAATAACCTCCCGAAGGCCGGGGCGCCAAGTTCGTCCAGCGGAAAAATGTCCAACAAATGGGTGGGCTATAACCTTGGGGGGAGGGGCTGGCCTACTTCGTCCGCCGGGCTCCGAATGGGGCGAGATTTTGCGAGCGGCCTCCGCGTGCCAAAAAAAGGCCGCGGGCACAGCCGCGTCCAAAAATAACTTCCCGAAGGCCGGGGCGCCAACTTCGTCCAGCGGAAAAATGGCCAAAAAACGGGTGGGCTATAGCCTTGGGGGGAGGGGCTGGCCAACTTCGTCCGCCGGACTCGGAATGGGGCGAGACTTTGCGAGCGGCCTCCACGTGCCAAAAATAGGCCGCTCGCACAGCCGTATCCAAAAATAACCACCCCAAGGCCGGGGCGCCAAGTTCGTCCAGCGGAAAAATGGCCAAAAAACGGGTAGGCAATAGCCTTGGGGGGAGGGGCTGCCCACTTCGTCCGCCGGACTCGGAATGGGGCGAGACTTTGCGAGCGGCCTCCCCATTCCAAAAATAGGCCGCGGGCACAGCCGCACCCAAAAATAACCGCCCGATGGCGTGGGCACCATGTTCGTCCAGCGGAAAAAAGGCCAAAAAACGGGTGGGCTATAGCCTTGGGGGGAGGGGCTAGCCAACTTCATCCGCAGGACTCGGAATGGGGCGAGACTTTGCGAGCGGCCTCCGCGTGCCAAAAATAACAGCCCGAAAGTCGGCGCGCCCAAACCCCCCAGCGGAAATATGGCGAAAAAACGGGTGGGCTATAGCCTTGGGGGGAGGGGCTGCCCAACTTCGTCCCCCGGACTCGGAATGGGGTGAGACTTTGCGAGCGGCCTCCGCGTGCCAAAAATATGCCATGGGCACAGCCGCGGCCAAAAATAACCACCCGAAAGCCGGGGCGCCAAGTTCGTCCAGCGGAAAAATGGCCAACAAACGGGTGGGCTATAGCCTTGGGGGGAGGGGCTGGCCAACTTCGTACGCCGGACTCGGAATGGGGCGAGACTTTGCGAGCAGCCTCCGTGTGCCAAAAATAACCGCCCGAAGGCCGGGACGCCAAGTTCATCCAGCGGAATAATGGCCAAAAAATGGGTGGGCTATAGCCTTGGGGGGAGGGGCTGGCCAACTTCGTCCGCCGGACTCGGAATGGGGCGAGACTTTGCGAGCAGCCTCCGCGTGCCAAAAATAGGCCGCGGGCACAGCCGTGCCTAAAAATAACCAGCCGAAGTCTGGGGCGCCAAGTTCGTCCAGCGGAAAAATGGCCAAAAAACGGGTGGGCTACAGCCTTGGGGGGCGGGGCTGGCCGACTTCGTCCGCCGGACTCGGAATGGGGTGAGACTTTACGAGCGGCCTCCGCATGCCAAAAATAGGCCACGGGCACAGCCGCGCCCAAAAATAACCAGCCGAAGTCCGGGGCGCCAAGTTCGTCCAGCGGAAAAATGGCCAAAAAACGGGTGGGCTACAGCCTTGGGGGGCGGGGCTGGCCGACTTCGTCCGCCGGACTCGGAATGGGTGAGACTTTGCGAGCAGCCTCCGTGTGCCAAAAATAACCGCCCGAAGGCCGGGGCGCCAAGTTCATCCAGCGGAAAAATGGCCAAAAAACGGGTGGGCTATAGCCTTGGGGGGAGGGGTTGGCCAACTTCGTCCGCCGGACTCGGAATGGGGCGAGACTTTGCGAGCAGCCTCCGCGTGCCAAAAATAGGCCGCGGGCACAGCCGCGCCCAAAAATAACCGCCTGCAGGATGGCGCGTCCAAAACCCCCAGCGGAAAAATGGCCGAAAAACGGGTGGGCTATAGCCTTCGGGGGCGGGGCTGGCCAACTTCGTCCGCCGGACTCGGAATGGGGCGAGACTTTGCGAGCGGCCTCCGCGTACCAAAAATAGGCCACGGGCTCAGCCGCGCCCAAAAATAACCCCCCGAAGGTCGTTGCACCCAAACCACCCAGCGGAAAAATGGCCAAAAAACGGGTGGGCTATAGCCTTGGGGGGAGGGGCTGGCCAACTTCGTCCGCCGGACTCGGAATGGGGCGAGACTTTCTGAGCGGCCTCCGCGTGCCAAAACAAGGCCGCGGGCAGAGCCGCGCCCAAAAATAACCAGCCGAAGTCCGGGGCGCCAAGTTCGTCCAGCGGAAAAATGGCCAAAAAACGGGTGGGCTACAGCCTTGGGGGGCGGGGCTGGCCGACTTCGTCCGCCGGACTCGGAATGGGGTGAGACTTTGCGAGCGGCCTCCGCATGCCAAAAATAGGCCGCGGGCACAGCCGCGCCCAAAAATAACCAGCCGAAGTCCGGGGCGCCAAGTTCGTCCAGCGGAAAAATGGCCAAAAAACGGGTGGGCTACAGCCTTGGGGGGCGGGGCTGGCCGACTTCGTCCGCCGGACTCGGAATGGGGTGAGACTTTGCGAGCGGCCTCCGCATGCCAAAAATAGGCCGTGGGCACAGCCGCACCCAAAAATAACCGCCCGAAGGCCGGGGCACCAAGTTCGTCCAGCGGAAAAATGGCCAACAAACGGGTGGGCTATAGCCTTGGGGGGAGGGGCTGGCCTACTTCGTCCGCCGGGCTCGGAATGGGGCGAGACTTTGCGAGCGGCCTCCACGTGCCAAAAATAGGCCGCGAACACAGCCGTATCCAAAAATAACCACCCGAAGGCCGGGGCGCCAAGTTCGTCCAGCGGAAAAATGGCCAAAAAACGGGTAGGCAATAGCCTTGGGGGGAGGGGCTGCCCACTTAGTCCGCCGGACTCGGAATGGGGCGAGACTTTGCGAGCGGCCTCCGCGTGCCAAAAATAGGCCACGGGCACAGCCGCACCCAAAAATAACCACCCGATGGCGTGGGTACCATGTTCGTCCAGCGGAAAAAAGGCCAAAAAACGGGTGGGCTATAGCCTTGGGGGGAGGGGCTAGCCAACTTCATCCGCAGGACTCGGAATGGGGCGAGACTTTGCGAGCGGCCTCCGCGTGCCAAAAATAACAGCCCGAAAGTCGGCGCGCCCAAACCCCCCAGTGGAAATATGGCGAAAAAACGGGTGGGCTATAGCCTTGGGGGGAGGGGCTCCCGGACTCGGAATGGGGTGAGACTTTGCGAGCGGGCTCCGCGTGCCAAAAATATGCCATTGGCACAGCCGCGGCCAAAAATAACCACCCGAAGGCCGGCGCCTTGGGGGAGGGGCGCCAAGTTCGTCAAGCGGAAAAATGGCCAACAAACGGGTGGGCTATAGCCTTGGGGGAGGGCTGGCCAACTTGGCGTCGCGGACTCGGAATGGGGCGAGACTTTGCGAGCAGCCTCCGTGTGCCAAAAATAACCGCCCGAAGGCCAGGGCGCCATGTTCCTCCAGCGGAAAAATGGCCAAAAAACGGGTGGGCTATAGCCTTGGGGGGAGGGGCTGGCCAACTTCGTCCGCCGGACTCGGAATGGGGCGAGACTTTGCGAGCAGCCTCCGCGTGCCAAAAATAGGCCGCGGGCACAGCCGTACCCAAAAATAACCGCCTGCAGGATGGCGTGTCCAAAACCCCCAGCGGAAAAATGGCCGAAAAACGGGTGGGCTATAGCCTTCGGGGGCGGGGCTGGCCAACTTCGTCCGCCGGACTCGGAGTGGGGCGAGACTTTGCGAGCTGCCTCCGCATGCTAAAAATAGGCCACGGGCTCAGCCGCGCCCAAAAATAACCCCCCGAAGGTCATTGCACCCAAACCCCCCAGCGGAAAAATGGCCAAAAAACGGGTGGGCTATAGCCTTGGGGGGAGGGGCTGGCCAACTTCGTCCGCCGGACTCGGAATGGGGCGAGACTTTCTGAGTGGCCTCCGCGTGCCAAAAATAGGCCGCGGGCACAGCCGCATCCAAAAATAACCAGCCGAAGTCCGGGGCGCCAAGTTCGTCCAGCGGAAAAATGGCCAACAAACGGGTGGGCTACAGCCTTGGGGGGAGGGGCTGGCCAACTTCGTACGCCAGACTCAGAATGGGGCGAGAATTTACGAGCAGCCACCGTGTGCCAAAAA
The DNA here is from genome assembly GCA_030444885.1 of Citrus sp. QX-2021. Lineage (NCBI taxonomy): Eukaryota > Viridiplantae > Streptophyta > Magnoliopsida > Sapindales > Rutaceae > Citrus > Citrus sp. QX-2021. Next base: position 19,595 of record JAUJEF010000374.1, on the reverse strand, counting down.
TAACCGCCCGAAGGCCGGGGCGCCAAGTTCATCCAGCGGAAAAATGGCCAAAAAACGGGTGGGCTATAGCCTTGGGGGGAGGGGCTGGCCAACTTCGTCCGCCGGACTCGGAATGGGGCGAGACTTTCTGAGCGGCCTCCGCGTTCCAAAAATAGGCCGCGGACACAGCCGTGCCCAAAAATAACCAGCCGAAGTCCGGGGCGCCAAGTTCGTCCAGCGGAAAAATGGCCAAAAAACGGGTGGGCTACAACCTTGGGGGGCGGGGCTGGCCGACTTCGTCCGCCGGACTCGGAATGGGGTGAGACTTTGCGAGCGGCCTCCGCGTGCCAAAAATAGGCCGCGGGCACAGCCGCGCCCAAAAATAACGAGCCGAAGTCCGGGGCGCCAAGTTCGTCCATCAGAAAAATGGCCAAAAAACGGGTGGGCTACAGCCTTGGGGGGAGGGGCTGGCCTACTTCGTCCGCCGGGCTCGGAATGGGGTGAGACTTTGCGAGCGGCCTCCACGTGCCAAAAATAGGCCGCGAGCACAGCCGTATCCAAAAATAACCACCCGAAGGCCGGGGCGCCAAGTTCGTCCAGCTGAAAAATGGCCAAAAAACGGGTAGGCAATAGCCTTGGGGGGAGGGGCTGCCCACTTCGTCCGCCGGACTCGGAATGGGGCGAGACTTTGCGAGCGGCCTCCGCGTGCCAAAAATAGGCCTCGGGCACAGCCGCACCCAAAAATAACCGCCCGATGGAGTGGGCACCATATTCGTCCAGCGGAAAAAAGGCCAAAAAACGGGTGGGCTATAGCCTTGGGGGGAGGGGCTAGCCAACTTCATCCGCCGGACTCGGAATGGGGCGAGACTTTGCGAGCGGCCTCCGCGTGCCAAAAATAACAGCCCGAAAGTCGGCGCGCCCAAACCCCCCAGCGGAAATATGGCGAAAAAACGGGTGGGCTATAGCCTTGGGGGGAGGGGCTGCCCAACTTCGTCCCCCGGACTCGGAATGGGGTGAGACTTTGCGAGCGGCCTCCGCGTGCCAAAAATATGCCGTGGGCACAGCCGCGGCCAAAAATAACCACCCGAAGGCCGGGGCGCCAAGTTCGTCCAGCGGAAAAATGGCCAACAAATGGGTGGGCTATAGCCTTGGGGGGAGGGGCTGGCCAACTTCGTACGCCGGACTCGGAATGGGGCGAGACTTTGCGAGCAGCCTCCGTGTGCCAAAAATAACCGCCCGAAGGCCGGGGCGCCAAGTTCATCCAGCGGAAAAATGGCCTAAAAACGGGTGGGCTATAGCCTTGGGGGGAGGGGCTGGCCAGCTTCGTCCGCCGGACTCGGAATGGTGCGAGACTTTGCGAGGCACCTCCGTGTCCCAAAAATAGGCTGCGGGCACAGCCGTGCCCAAAAATAACCACTCGAAGGCCGGGGCGCCAAGTTCGTCCAGCGGAAACAGGACAAAAAAACGGGTGGGCTATAGCCTTGGTGGGTGGGGCTGGCCGACTTCGTCCGCCGGACTCGGAATGGCGCGAGACTTTCCGAGGGGCCTCCGTGTACCAAAAATAGGCCGCGGGCACAGCCGCATCAAAAAATTACCGCCCGATGGCCGGGGCGCCAAGTTCGTCCAGCGGAAACAGGCCACAAAAACGGGTGGGCTATAGCCTTGGGGGGTGGGGCTGGCCAACTTCGTCCGCTGCACTCGGAATTGCGCGAGGCATTGCGAGGGCCCTCCTTGTGCCAAAAAGAGGCCGTGGGCACAGCCGGGTCCAAAAACAACCGCCCGAAGGCTGGGACGCCAAGTTCGTGCAGCGGAAAAACGCCACAAAAAAGGGTGGGCTATGGCCTTGGGTGGTGGGGCTGGCCAACTTCGTCCGCCGGACTCGGAATGGCGCGAGACTTTGCGAAGCACCTCCGTGTGCCAAACATAGGCCGCGGACACAGCCGCGCCCAAAAATACCCGCCCGAAGGCCGGGGCGCCAAGTTCGTCCAGCGGAAAAAGGCCACAAAAACGGGTGGGCTATAGCCTTGGGGGGTGGGGCTGGCCTACTTCGTCCGCCGCACTCGGAATGGCGCGAGACTTTGCGAGGGCCATCCGTGTGCCAAAAATAGGCCGCGGACACAGCCGCGCCCAAAAATATCCGCCCGAAGGCCGGGGCGCCAAGTTCGTCCAGCGGAAAAAGGCCACAAAAACGAGTGGGCGATAGCCTTGGGGGGTGGGGCTGGCCAACTTCGTCTGCCGGACTCGGAATGGCGCCAGACTTTGTGAAGCACCTCTGTGTGCCAAAAATAGGCAGCGGGCTCAGCCGCACCCAAAAATAACCGCCCGAAGGCCGGGGCGCCAAATTCGTCCGGCGGAAAAAGGCCACAAAAACGGGTGGGCTATAGCCTTGGGGGGTGGGGCTGGCCAACTTCGTCCGCCGCACTCGGAATGGCGCGAGACTTTGCGAGGGCCCTCCGTGTTCCAAACATAGGCCGCGGGCACAGCCGCGCCCAAAAATATCCCCCCGAAGGCCGGGGCGCCAAGTTCGTCCAGCGGAAAAAGGCCACAAAAACGGGTGGGCTATAGCCTTGGGGGGTGGGGCTGGCCCACTTCGTCCGCCAGACTCGGAATGGCGCGAGACTTTGCGAGGGGTCTCCGTGTGCCAAAAATAGGCCGCGGGCACAGCCGCACCCAAAAATAACCGCCCGAAGGCCGGGGCGCCAAGTTCGTCCAGCGGAAAAATGGCCAAAAAACGGTTGGGGTATAGCCTTGGGGGGAGGGGCTGGCCAACTTCGTCCGCCGGACTCGGAATGGGGCGAGACATTGCGAGCGGCCTCCGCGTGCCAAAAATAGGCCGCGGGCACAGCCGCGTCCAAAAATAACCACCCGAAGGTCGTTGCGCCCAAACCCCCCAGCGGAAAAATGGCCAAAAAATGGGTGGGCTATAGCCTTGGGGGGAGGGGCTGGCCAACATCGTCCGCCGGACTCGGAATGGGGCGAGACTTTGCAAGCGGCCTCCACGTGCCAAAAATATGCTGCGGACACAACCGAGCTATAAAATAACTGCCCGAAGGCCGGGGCGCCTAGTTCGTCCAGCGGAAAAAAGGCCAAAAAACGGGTGGGCTATAGCCTTGGGGGGAGGGGCTGGCCAACTTCGTCCGCCGGACTCGGAATGGGGCGAGACTTTGCGAGCGGCCCGCGCATACCAAAAATAGGCCACGGGCACAGCCGCGCCCAAAAATAACCGCCTGATGGCCGGGGCGCCAAGTTCGTCCAGCGGAAAAATGGCCGAAAAACGGGTGGTCTATAGTCTTGGGGGGAGGGGCTGGCCAACTTCATCCGCCGGACTCGGAATGGGGCAAGACTTTGCGAGCGGCCTCTGCATGCCAGAAATAGGCCACGGGCACAGCCGCACCCAAAAATAACTGCCCGAAGGCCGGGTCGCCAAGTTCGTCCAGCGGAAAAATGGCCAAAAAACGGGTGGGCTATAGCCTTGGTGGGTGGGGCTGGCCAACTTCGTCCGCCGGACTCGGAATGGGGCGAGACTTTGCGAGCAGCCTCCGCGTGCCAAAAATAGGCCACGGGCACAACCGCACCAAAAAATAACCGCCCGAAGGCCACGGCGCCAAGTTCGTCCAGCGGAAAAATGGCCAAAAAATGGGTGGGCTATAGCCTTGGGGGGAGGGGCTGGCCAACTTTGTCCGCCGGACTCGGAATGGGGGGAGACTTTGGGAGCGGCCTCCTCGTGCCAAAAATAGGCCACGGCACAGCCGTGCCCAAAAATAACCACCAGAAGGCCGGGGCACCATGTTCGCCCAGCGGAAAAATGGCCAAAAAACGGGTGGGCTATAGCCTTGGGGGGAGGGGCTGGCCCACTTTGTCCGCCGGACTCGGAATGGGGTGAGACTTTGCGAGCGGCCTCCACGTGCCAAAAATAGGCCGTTGACACAGCCGCGCCCATATATAACCGCCCAAAGGCCGGGGCGCCAATTCGTCCAGCGGAAAAAGGCCACAAAAACAGGAGGGCTATAGCCTTGGGGGTGGGGCTGCCCAACTTCGTCCGCCGGAGTCGGAATGGCGCGAGCCTTTGCGAGGCGCCTCCGTGTGCCAAAAATAGGCCGCGGGGCACAGTCGCGCCCAAAAATACCCGCCCGAAGGCCGCGGCGCCAAGTTCGTCCAGCGGAAAAAGGCCACAAAAACGGGTGGGCTATAGCCTTGGGGGGTGGGGCTGGCCAACTTCGTCCGCTGGACTCGGAATGGTGCGAGACTTTGCGAGGCGCCTACGTGTGCCAGAAATAGGCTGCGGGCACAGCCGCGCCCAAAAATACCTGCCCGAACGCCGCGGCGCCAAGTTCGTCCAGCTGAAAAAGGCCACAAAAACGGGTGGGATATAGCCTTGGGGGGTGGGGCTGGCCAACTTCGTCCGCCGGACTCGGAATGGCGCGAGCCTTTGCGAGGCACCTCCGTGTGCCAAAAATAGGCCGCGGGGCACAGCCGCGCCCAAAAATACCCGCCCGAAGGCCGCGGCGCCAAGTTCGTCCAGCGGAAAAAGGCCACAAAACTGGGTAGGCTATAGCCTTGGGGGGTGGGGCTGGACAACTTCGTCCACCGGACTCGGAATGGCGCGAGACTTTGCGAGGCGCCTCCGTGTGCCAAAAATAGGCCGCGGGCATAGCCGCACCCAAAAATACACGCCCGAAGGCCGCGGCGCCAAGTTCTTCCAGCGGAAAAAGGACACAAAAACGGGTGGGCTATAGCATTGGGGGGTGGGGCTCGCAAACTTCGTCCGCCGGACTCGGAATGGCGCGAGACTTTGGGAGCCGCCTCCGTGTGCCAAAAATAGGGCCCGAGCACAGCCGCACCCAAAAATAACCGCCCGAAGGCCGGGGCGCCAAGTTCGTCCAGCAGAAAACAGCCACAAAAACGGGTGGGCTATAGCCTTGGGGGGTGGGGCTGGCCAACTTCGTCCGCCGGACTCGGAATGGCGTGAGACTATGCGAGCGGCCTCCGTGTGCCAAAAATAATCCCCGGGCACAGCCGCGCACAAAAATAACCGCCCGAAGGCCGGGGCGCCAAGTTCGTCCAACAGAAAAAGGCCGCAAAAACGGGTGGGCTATAGCCTTGGGGGGTAGGGCTGGCCAACTTCGTCGGCCGGACTCGGAATGGCGCGAGACTTTGCGAGGCACCTCCGTGTGACAAAAATAGGCCGTGGGCACAGCCGCGCCCAAAAATACCCGCTCGAACGCCGCGGCGTCAAGTTCATCCAGCGGAAAAAGTCCACAAAAACGGGTGGGCTATAGCCTTGGGGGGTGGGGCTGGCCAACTTCGTCCGTCGGACTCGGAAAGGCGCGAGACTTTGTGAGGTACCTACGTGTGCCAAAAATAGGCCGCGCGCACAGACGTACCCAAAAATACCCGCCCAAAGGCCGCGGCGCCAAGTTAGACCAGCGGAAAAAGGCTACAAAAACGGGTGGGCTATAGCCTTGGGGGGTGGGGCTGGCCAACTTCGTCCGCCGGACTCGGAATGGCGCGAGACTTTGCGAGGTGCCTCCGTGTGGTAAAAATAGGCCGCGGGCACAGTCGCGCCCAAAAATACCAGCCCGAAGGCCACGGCACCAAGTTCGTCCAGCGGAAAAAGGCCACAAAAACGGGTGTGCTATAGCCTTGGGGGGTGGGGCTGGCCAACTTCGTCCGCCGGACTCGGAATGGCGCGAGACTTTGCGAGGCGTCTCCATGTGCCAAAAATATGCCGCGGGCACAGTCGCGCCCAAAAATACCCGCCCGAAGGCCGAGGCGCCAAGTTCGTCCAGCGAAAAAAGGCCACAAAAACGGGTGGGCTATAGCCTTTGGGGGTGGGGCTGGCCAACTTCGTCCGCCGGACTCGGAATGGCGCGAGACTTTGCGAGGCACCTCCGTGTGCCAAAAATAGGCCGCGGGCGCCGCCGCGCCCAAAAATACCTGCCCGAAGGCCGCGGCGCCAAGTTCGTCCAGCGGAAAAAGGCCACAAAAACGGGTGGGCTATAGCCTTGGGGGGTGGGGCAGGCCAACTTCGTCCGCCGGACTCGGAATGGCGCGAGACTTTGCGAGGTGCCTCCGTGTGCCAAAACTAAGCCGCGGACGCAGCCGCGCCAAAAAATACCCGCCCAAAGGCCGCGGTGCCAAGTTCGTCCAGGGGAAAAAGGCCACCGAAACGGGTGGGCTATAGCCTTGGGGCGTGGGGCTGGTGTTGTGAAAATTTTAATATACTCGCAAGCGCACGAATCTAGAAATAGAGTAGTGGTAACGAGGTCGATCCCACAGGGATTGTTATAAATTGAAAAGTCTAATTTAAATCTAAAATTAATATTAATTCTAACCTAGTTGAGCAAATTGAGTTTTAAGAGAAATTAAACTAATTAAACTAAGAAAACAATTAAAGTAAATGAGAATTTAATGAGATAAAAATTACCAAGGTTTCGGAATCCACCACTATTCAATTAGTAATTATCTAAATATTAATTAATCCCCAATTTTAGAGTGACAACTCGAAATCAATCTATGTCATCTCATGGATATAACAATTAAGCCCAAATAATATTAATCTTATGTAGGTTCTTTTTCTGCTTAATAATATGACATCTAAGCATCCCATGTAAACATATTGAATAACAAAGAGTCAAAGTTTCCTAAGCACTCTATGTAAACAATTTAATGAAAGACATAGAATCAAAGATAATCATGTATAAACTTTATAGATCCAAGCATAGAATTAATCGAATATTAATCCTAACAATCAATAATGCATGACAGAATTGATGAAAAGATTTTATTAACATCCAATTAATCATGTGAAATAAAAACCATAATCATCAAAGAACATATATAGGGAATTAATTAAATAAAAAGAGATAATTATTTCATTGAATAGGGTTTCATCCTTAACCTCAGTATAAGAAAATTAGCTAAACATACTTGAATTGAGAGCAACAAAATAAATAAATTCAGCCATGGGGAAGCCGAATTGCTGCAGATTTTCTTCTCTGTCTTGAATCCTTGCGTCTCCAGTTCTCCTCTTCCTCCCGTGGCCCTCTTGCCTTTATATAATGTTACTGACTTGCTTAATCCTTATTGGATTCTAATTGCATTAATTCTTCTCCACCGACTTATAAAGCCCACTCACCAAGGCCTTTTAAAATTATTTCCTAACTAAACTTTGAAAGCAAAGCACACGTTTGACCACAAAAGCAAAAGGCCAATTAATGATTTCTTCTTTTAATGCCCAGCACATGCATTCCAAATTGCCAAATCTTTGCTTTCCAAATGCATGCCCACCGTTCATCTTTTGAAGAGATTGACTTCCAATTTTGGTCTTCTTGACTTCCATTAATTCTTGGTTGCATTTTTGTCTTCCAATTTAATCTTTATTCCTTCTCAATTTGAAGTGTTTTCATGCCCTTTTTATCAACAATCTCCAATTAATTCCCTATTCAATAAAACAATTCAATTAATTAAAAATAACAAATAAATATAACTAGCAATTATATTATTAAGGGTAAAATATGTATATAAATTATGCTCATCAAATACCCCCAAACTTAGATTTTGCTAGTCCTCGAGCAAAATTAAAACAAAAAACAAAAATAAAAATAACAACACAAAAAGTAAATCCTAATTAAACCACTGTCGCAGGTAATCGCGATTACATTTAGGGTATGCAACAAGCCTTTAAACCCCTGGGCGGCCCTAGTGGACGAGTTATAGTCTCGTGAGGGCTTCAGTGATGATACCCACAAACATCATTTTTAAAAAATAATAATAATAATAATAATAAATTAATTAATTAAATTAAATCAAAAGAACGAAAAACTTTAAATAAACCATGAAAAATAGCCTCAAAGATTGCAAAAATTATATAGCTCAAAGAAAATTTCAAATATTAGCAAAGTTCTAACTTTAATTCAATAGTCAATCTCACCTCTCTTTCGATTCTTGTAGTGTGTGTGTGAAATCAATTCAATCAAATCCATTCCCAAAATCCTCAACATCAACAGCCTTCACCTCAAACAAAGAAATGTAGAGGTCAAACTAATCTTATCATCTTGATCTCCAATTTTTTTTCTCTCACAGGCTTTTATGTGCATTTTCTTTTGATTTTTTTTTAGCACATGCACTTGATTTTTTTTTCCTTTTTTTTTTTTTTAACCATAGTCAGGAGCTTTCACTCTACCCCTTAAGGTAGCCTTCTTCTCATGGTAGATTATCCTCTACATACTTATGGTACATAGGCCCAAATTACTCAAGGATAGCTTCACTCTTAAGGGTTATAGGTAGCTATTTCTGACTTTGGCACCTGTGTATACTAATTTGTATTGTGGAGATAAGAATCAAGACAAACAGTCATTTACTCTATCTAAAATTCTCAACTCAGGCTGCGTCAATATCAAATTTCAAGTCAAAATTACGAAAGAATTGATATTAGTGCTCATGGTTTAAAGAATCTCAATCAAGAGGAACTAACACAAGAATCAAGTATAAACTAAGAGAATATTCAACCCTTTCTAAAAACCATATTCATTGTCAATCAAATTCTTATCATTGGCTTTTCACATAAAAACAAAAAACAACAACTTTTTTTTTTGAATTTTTTTTTTTTTTTGAATTTTTTTTTTTTTTTTTTTTTTAAAAACAAAGCACACACTATTCCCACCCCCAAACTTATTCAGAACATTGTCCTCAATGTTTCACAAACAAAAGATATGCATGCAAACAAATGAAAGAAAGAAAAAATAATAATAAAAACTTAAATAATAAAAAGAAAGTTGGAGAGAACACACCTGGATGGGTTGGGAAAGCTTAAAACAAAATGACAACTAAAAGAAAACGTTAGAAGAAATATAAATAAAAAAATAAATAAAAAAATCCTACTAACTAACTAATTAATGTAAACAACAAATTAACCGGGATCAATAAGAATGTGGTGAAAACCAAAGCAATTATATAGAAAATGCCAGAAAACATAATTGACTAAGCACTGGAGCATTTTATCTATAAAAGGATGATGGTAATGAAACTCCTCAATATCGCACTGCCTTGATCTCTTCTGTTCCATGCTTTCCTGCGAGTTATCTGAAGGAGTATAAAAATCTAATAATTTAAGCACTTTAGATCTTACCACCTTTTTCATGTCAGAATGTGACCTATGTTGCACTTTTTTAGGAAGTAACTCCAACTTGAATGGTTCAATTTTCTCTTCAGGAGGAAGTGGCTCAATCTTTTCTTTCCACTTAATTAGATCTATGATAAGAGTCGAATCAAGTAAAACATTAACTTCTCCAATACCATTGTCAACATCAACAGAGAAATCGAGTTAGTTGTGCATGGTATTAATGGATTGTCACAAATGGTTAGAAATAAGTGAGTCATCAATTGATGCTTCTATCATATCGACTTCAACAACTTCATCATCTTCTTGTGCTGCTTAGGAACATTAAAAATGTTTAATTCCATGGTCATGTTACCAAAAGACAATTGCATGTTTCCAGTCCTGCAACTAATATGAGCATCAGCTGTAGCTAAGAAAGGACGACCTAGAATAACTGGGGTGTGTTTCTTCGGATCTGGTACATGTTGAGTATCAATAACAATAAATCAACAGGATAATAAAATTTATCAATCTGTATCAACACATCCTCTATAATACCACGAGGTATTTTCATTGACTATCGTGAAGTTGCAATACAATGGAAGGTGGCTTTAATTCCCCTAGTCCAAGTTGCATGTAAACAGAATAAGGCAAGAGATTAACACTAGCACCCAAATCCAATAATGCTTTATCAAAACATTGGTTTCCTATAACACATGAGATAGTAGGAGAACCAGGATCCTTAAATTTTGGTGGCATTTTACATTGAAGTAAATTGCTAGTTTGTTCAGTTAAAAACGCCTTTTTAGTGACATGTAAATTTCTCTTTTTAGTGCATAAATCTTTTAAAAACTTGGCATATGAAGGAACTTGCTTAATGGCATCGAGTAAAGGGATGTTTATACTTACCTGTTTGAAGATTTCCATAATCTCACCTGTTGAAGTCCCTTTCTTTACCTTTGTTAACCTTTGAGGAAAAGGAGCCTTAGGAATGTAAGCTGGTGGGCTACTCTCTTCTAGATCATTTGGTGATGAGTCTTGTGATGGAACTGGATCTGAAGAAGTAGGCTCAGATGTCTTCCTTGTTTGAACCTCTACTTTGTTGTCAAATAATTTTCCTCTTCTCAAGGTCATAACAGATTTTGCTTCTTCATGTTGATGGCTTGAACTCGATCCAACTTCGTGCACTCCTTTGGGATTAGGAATTGGTTGACTTGGAAATTTTCCTTTTTCTCTCTCCGCTACAGTAGTTGCTAATTGACCCAATTGATGTTCAAGCTTTAGAATAGCTTGAGTGTTTGACTGAAAAGCTTGTTGGGTTGACTGAATGAAACTTTGAAGTGTATCCTCTAAAGAAGGCTTTCTTTGTTGGGGTGCAACAAATTGAGACATAGTTTGTGGGCAGGAGGATGTACTTGGTTAGGAGGGACAAATTGTTGATTGGGCATGTTCAATCGTTGTCCTCCTTGGTTTGACAAAGGTTGATTTTGTTTCCAAGAAAAAATTCGGGTGATTCCTCCAATTAGGATTATATGTGGGTGAATATGGATTATTGGGGGTTTTCTCATATGATTGTAAGGCATGTACCTGCTCAGAATAAGCATCTGGATAGACTGATAATGATGGACAATTCTGTGTTGTATGAGACAAGTTAGAACAAATAGCACAAACCTCATTAGCTACACTAGGATGATGATTTATAGATTGGTTCATAACTAAGGCATCTACTTTCCTAGAAAGTGTAGCTAGAGTGGATTTCACATCAAAATCATCCTTAACTTCATATAACCCCTTTCTAGAAACTTGAGATGATTTTTCTCTTTGATTTGAAAAATCACACAGATGAGAATTCTCGTAAAGTGAATTAAAGAAATCCCATGCGACCCTTCATGTAAGTTCAAAAATCTCCCACCATTCATAGACTCTACCATATGACGATTTGACATGGTTAAACCGTTATAAAAGTATTGTATAAGTCTCCATTTTTCAAAACCATGGTGGGGACACTTAAGGAGTAAATCATTGAATCTTTCCCAACACTCGTAAAATTGCTCACCCTCTCTTTGATAAAAATCACTTATCTCTCTCCTAAGGGCATTTGTTTTAGACATAGGGAAAAACTTGGTGAGAAACTTATTACTCAATTCATCCCATGTACTAATAGATCCAGCAGGAAGTGAATTCAACCAAGCTTTTGCTTTGTCTTTTAATGAGAAAGGGAACATACGAAGCTTAATTGACTCATCATTAAAATTTTGAAAACGGAATGTAGAGCATATGTCAAGAAATTCCTTAATGTGCATATATGGATCCTCTCTCTCTAACCCATGGAAAGATGGCAAAAGTTGAATGACAGAGGGCTTAAGTTCAAAGTGTGTTGCTGTGGTTTGTGGCAATACAATACAAGATGGTTGGTTGGCTGCAAGTGGTGAAAAATATTCTCTAAGGGTTTTTTCTGCTTGCGCTGGTGGAAGTATTGGCAATAGTCTATTTGGGTCATCCATCACTTCTAAAGAATTAGTTTGACTACTATCAATTTTCGACTCTCTTTTAACCAAACGATTTGTTAAATCACGTTCCCAAACACTCATAAACTAACCAGACAAGGAAAGAAAGAAAAATAAAATAAAATAAACCAACAATAATGAGAATAAACGAAATTTAAAAATAAAAGAAATTAAACAACTAAATAATGAATTTAAAGACAAATAAAAGTTTTTTTTTTTGGTTTTTTTTAAAATAAAAGACAACCTAAATTATAACTAGTGGAAGAATCAAAACAACCTAGATTAAACTGACTTTCTAGCACAATCCCCGGCAACGGCGCCAAAAACTTGTTGTGAAAATTTTAATATACTCGCAAGCGCACGAATCTAGAAATAGAGTAGTGGTAACGAGGTCGATCCCACAGGGATTGTTATAAATTGAAAAGTCTAATTTAAATCTAAAATTAATATTAATTCTAACCTAGTTGAGCAAATTGAGTTTTAAGAGAAATTAAACTAATTAAACTAAGAAAACAATTAAAGTAAATGAGAATTTAATGAGATAAAAATTACCAAGGTTTCGGAATCCACCACTATTCAATTAGTAATTATCTAAATATTAATTAATCCCCAATTTTAGAGTGACAACTCGAAATCAATCTATGTCATCTCATGGATATAACAATTAAGCCCAAATAATATTAATCTTATGTAGGTTCTTTTTCTGCTTAATAATATGACATCTAAGCATCCCATGTAAACATATTGAATAACAAAGAGTCAAAGTTTCCTAAGCACTCTATGTAAACAATTTAATGAAAGACATAGAATCAAAGATAATCATGTATAAACTTTATAGATCCAAGCATAGAATTAATCGAATATTAATCCTAACAATCAATAATGCATGATGAAATTGATGAAAAGATTTTATTAACATCCAATTAATCATGTGAAATAAAAACCATAATCATCAAAGAACATATATAGGGAATTAATTAAATAAAAAGAGATAATTATTTCATTGAATAGGGTTTCATCCTTAACCTCAGTATAAGAAAATTAGCTAAACATACTTGAATTGAGAGCAACAAAATAAATAAATTCAGCCATGGGGAAGCCGAATTGCTGCAGATTTTCTTCTCTGTCTTGAATCCTTGCGTCTCAGTTCTCTCTTCCTCCCGTGGCCCTCTTGCCTTTATATAATGTTACTGACTTGCTTAATCCTTATTGGATTCTAATTGCATTAATTCTTCTCCACCGACTTATAAAGCCCACTCACCAAGGCCTTTTAAAATTATTTCCTAACTAAACTTTGAAAGCAAAGCACACGTTTGACCACAAAAGCAAAAGGCCAATTAATGATTTCTTCTTTTAATGCCCAGCACATGCATTCCAAATTGCCAAATCTTTGCTTTCCAAATGCATGCCCACCGTTCATCTTTTGAAGAGATTGACTTCCAATTTTGGTCTTCTTGACTTCCATTAATTCTTGGTTGCATTTTTGTCTTCCAATTTAATCTTTATTCCTTCTCAATTTGAAGTGTTTTCATGCCCTTTTTATCAACAATCTCCAATTAATTCCCTATTCAATAAAACAATTCAATTAATTAAAAATAACAAATAAATATAACTAGCAATTATATTATTAAGGGTAAAATATGTATATAAATTATGCTCATCAAATACCCCCAAACTTAGATTTTGCTAGTCCTCGAGCAAAATTAAAACAAAAAACAAAAATAAAAATAACAACACAAAAAGTAAATCCTAATTAAACCACTGTCGCAGGTAATCGCGATTGCATTTAGGGTATGCAACAAGCCTTTAAACCCCTGGGCGGCCCTAGTGGACGAGTTATAGTCTCGTGAGGGCTTCAGTGATGATACCCACAAACATCATTTTTAAAAAATAATAATAATAATAATAATAAATTAATTAATTAAATTAAATCAAAAGAACGAAAAACTTTAAATAAACCATGAAAAATAGCCTCAAAGATTGCAAAAATTATATAGCTCAAAGAAAATTTCAAATATTAGCAAAGTTCTAACTTTAATTCAATAGTCAATCTCACCTCTCTTTCGATTCTTGTAGTGTGTGTGTGAAATCAATTCAATCAAATCCATTCCCAAAATCCTCAACATCAACACCTTTCACCTCAAACAAAGAAAAGTAGGTCAAACTAATCTTATCATCTTGATCTCCAATTTTTTTTCTCTCACAGGCTTTTATGTGCATTTTCTTTTGATTTTTTTTTTTACATGCACTTGATTTTTTTTTTTTTTTTTTTTTTTTAACCATAGTCGGAGCTTTCACTCTACCCTTAAGGTAGCCTTCTTCTCATGGTAGATTATCCTCTACATACTTATGGTACATAGGCCCAAATTACTCAAGGATAGCTTCACTCTTAAGGGTTATAGGTAGCTATTTCTGACTTTGGCACCTGTGTATACTAATTTGTATTGTGGAGATAAGAATCAAGACAAACAGTCATTTACTCTATCTAAAATTCTCAACTCAAAATTTCAATCGATATCAAATTTCAAGTCAAAATTACGAAAGAATTGATATTAGTGCTCATGGTTTAAAGAATCTCAATCAAGAGGAACTAACACAAGAATCAAGTATAAACTAAGAGAATATTCAACCCTTTCTAAAAACCATATTCATTGTCAATCAAATTCTTATCATTGGCTTTTCACATAAAAACAAAAAACAACAACTTTTTTTTTTGAATTTTTGAATTTTTTTTTTTTTTTTGAATTTTTTTTTTTGGTTTTTTTTTTTTTAACAAACAAAGCACACACTATTCCCACCCCCAAACTTATTCAGAACATTGTCCTCAATGTTTCACAAACAAAAGATATGCATGCAAACAAATGAAAGAAAGAAAAAATAATAATAAAAACTTAAATAATAAAAAGAAAGTTGGAGAGAACACACCTGGATGGGTTGGGAAAGCTTAAAACAAAATGACAACTAAAAGAAAACGTTAGAAGAAATATAAATAAAAAAATAAATAAAAAAAATCCTACTAACTAACTAATTAATGTAAACAACAAATTAACCGGGATCAATAAGAATGTGGTGAAAACCAAAGCAATTATATAGAAAATGCCAGAAAACGTAATTGACTAAGCACTGGAGCATTTTATCTATAAAAGGATGATGGTAATGAAACTCCTCAATATCGCCTTTGCCTTGATCTCTTACATTCCATGCTTTCCTGCGAGTTATCTGAAGGAGTATAAAAATCTAATAATTTAAGCACTTTAGATCTTACCACCTTTTTCATGTCAGAATGTGACCTATGTTGCACTTTTTTAGGAAGTAACTCCAACTTGAATGGTTCAATTTTCTCTTCAGGAGGAAGTGGCTCAATCTTTTCTTTCCACTTAATTAGATCTATGATAAGAGTCGAATCAAGTAAAACATTAACTTCTCCAATACCATTGTCAACATCAACAGAGAAATCAGAGTTAGTTGTGCATGGTATTAATGGATTGTCACAGTGGTTAGAAATAAGTGAGTCATCAATTGATGCTTCTATCATATCGACTTCAACAACTTCATCATCTTCTTGTGCCTGCTTAGGAACATTAAAAATGTTTAATTCCATGGTCATGTTACCAAAAGACAATTGCATGTTTCCAGTCCTGCAACTAATATGAGCATCAGCTGTAGCTAAGAAAGGACGACCTAGAATAACTGGGGTGTGTTTCTTCGGATCTGGTACATGCTGAGTATCAATAACAATAAAATCAACAGGATAATAAAATTTATCAATCTGTATCAACACATCCTCTATAATACCACGAGGTATTTTCATTGACCTATCAGCAAGTTGCAATACAATGGAAGTTGGCTTTAATTCCCCTAGTCCAAGTTGCATGTAAACAGAATAAGGCAAGAGATTAACACTAGCACCCAAATCCAATAATGCTTTATCAAAACATTGGTTTCCTATAACACATGAGATAGTAGGAGAACCAGGATCCTTAAATTTTGGTGGCATTTTACATTGAAGTAAATTGCTAGTTTGTTCAGTTAAAAACGCCTTTTTAGTGACATGTAAATTTCTCTTTTTAGTGCATAAATCTTTTAAAAACTTGGCATATGAAGGAACTTGCTTAATGGCATCGAGTAAAGGGATGTTTATACTTACCTGTTTGAAGATTTCCATAATCTCACCTGTTGAAGTCCCTTTCTTTACCTTTGTTAACCTTTGAGGAAAAGGAGCCTTAGGAATGTAAGCTGGTGGGCTACTCTCTTCTAGATCATTTGGTGATGAGTCTTGTGATGGGCCCTGATCTGAAGAAGTAGGCTCAGATGTCTTCCTTGTTTGAACCTCTACTTTGTTGTCAAATAATTTTCCTCTTCTCAAGGTCATAACAGATTTTGCTTCTTCATGTTGATGGCTTGAACTCGATCCAACTTCGTGCACTCCTTTGGGATTAGGAATTGGTTGACTTGGAAATTTTCCTTTTTCTCTCTCCGCTACAGTAGTTGCTAATTGACCCAATTGATGTTCAAGCTTTAGAATAGCTTGAGTGTTTGACTGAAAAGCTTGTTGGGTTGACTGAATGAAACTTTGAAGTGTATCCTCTAAAGAAGGCTTTCTTTGTTGGGGTGCAACAAATTGAGACATAGGTTGTTGGGCAGGAGGATGTACTTGGTTAGGAGGGACAAATTGTTGATTGGGCATGTTCAACTGTTGTCCTCCTTGGTTTGACAAAGGTTGATTTTGTTTCCAAGAAAAATTCGGGTGATTCCTCCAATTAGGATTATATGTGGGTGAATATGGATTATTGGGGGTTTTCTCATATGATTGTAAGGCATGTACCTGCTCAGAATAAGCATCTGGATAGACTGATAATGATGGACAATTCTGTGCTGTATGAGACAAGTTAGAACAAATAGCACAAACCTCATTAAATTACACTAGGATGATGATTTATAGATTGGTTCATAACTAAGGCATCTACTTTCCTAGAAAGTGTAGCTAGAGTGGATTTCACATCAAAATCATCCTTAACTTCATATAACCCCTTTCTAGAAACTTGAGATGATTTTTCTCTTTGATTTGAAAAATCCCACTGTTGAGAATTCTCAGAAAGTGAATTAAAGAAATCCCATGCAGCCCCTTCATGTAAGTTCAAAAATCTCCCACCATTCATAGACTCTACCATATGACGATTTGACATGGTTAAACCGTTATAAAAGTATTGTATAAGTCTCCATTTTCAAAACCATGGTGGGGACACTTAAGGAGTAAATCATTGAATCTTTCCCAACACTCGTAAAATTGCTCACCCTCTCTTTGATAAAAATCACTTATCTCTCTCCTAAGGGCATTTGTTTTAGACATAGGGGAAAAACTTGGTGAGAAACTTATTACTCAATTCATCCCATGTACTAATAGATCCAAAGAAGAAGTGAATTCAACCAAGCTTTTGCTTTGTCTTTTAATGAGAAAGGGAACATACGAAGCTTAATTGACTCATCATTAAAATTTTGAAAACGGAATGTAGAGCATATGTCAAGAAATTCCTTAATGTGCATATATGGATCCTCTCTCTCTAACCCATGGAAAGATGGCAAAAGTTGAATGACAGAGGGCTTAAGTTCAAAGTGTGTTGCTGTGGTTTGTGGCAATACAATACAAGATGGTTGGTTGGCTGCAAGTGGTGAAAAATATTCTCTAAGGGTTTTTTCTGCTTGCGCTGGTGGAAGTATTGGCAATAGTCTATTTGGGTCATCCATCACTTCTAAAGAATTAGTTTGACTACTATCAATTTTCGACTCTCTTTTAACCAAACGATTTGTTAAATCACGTTCCCAAACACTCATAAACTAACCAGACAAGGAAAGAAAGAAAAATAAAATAAAATAAACCAACAATAATGAGAATAAACGAAATTTAAAAATAAAAGAAATTAAACAACTAAATAATGAATTTAAAGACAAATAAAAGTTTTTTTTTTTGGTTTTTTTTAAAATAAAAGACAACCTAAATTATAACTAGTGGAAGAATCAAAACAACCTAGATTAAACTGACTTTCTAGCACAATCCCCGGCAACGGCGCCAAAAACTTGTTGTGAAAATTTTAATATACTCGCAAGCGCACGAATCTAGAAATAGAGTAGTGGTAACGAGGTCGATCCCACAGGGATTGTTATAAATTGAAAAGTCTAATTTAAATCTAAAATTAATATTAATTCTAACCTAGTTGAGCAAATTGAGTTTTAAGAGAAATTAAACTAATTAAACTAAGAAAACAATTAAAGTAAATGAGAATTTAATGAGATAAAAATTACCAAGGTTTCGGAATCCACCACTATTCAATTAGTAATTATCTAAATATTAATTAATCCCCAATTTTAGAGTGACAACTCGAAATCAATCTATGTCATCTCATGGATATAACAATTAAGCCCAAATAATATTAATCTTATGTAGGTTCTTTTTCTTCTTAATAATATGACATCTAAGCATCCCATGTAAACATATTGAATAAAAAAGAGTCAAAGTTTCCTAAGCACTCTATGTAAACAATTTAATGAAAGACATAGAATCAAAGATAATCATGTATAAACTTTATAGATCCAAGCATAGAATTAATCGAATATTAATCCTAACAATCAATAATGCATGACAGAATTGATGAAAAGATTTTATTAACATCCAATTAATCATGTGAAATAAAAACCATAATCATCAAAGAACATATATAGGGAATTAATTAAATAAAAGGAGATAATTATTTCATTGAATAGGGTTTCATCCTTAACCTCAGTATAAGAAAATTAGCTAAACATACTTGAATTGAGAGCAACAAAATAAATAAATTCAGCCATGGGGAAGCCGAATTGCTGCAGATTTTCTTCTCTGTCTTGAATCCTTGCGTCTCGGTTCTCCTCTTCCTCCCGTGGCCCTCTTGCCTTTATATAATGTTACTGACTTGCTTAATCCTTATTGGATTCTAATTGCATTAATTCTTCTCCACCGACTTATAAAGCCCACTCACCAAGGCCTTTTAAAATTATTTCCTAACTAAACTTTGAAAGCAAAGCACACGTTTGACCACAAAAGCAAAAGGCCAATTAATGATTTCTTCTTTTAATGCCCAGCACATGCATTCCAAATTGCCAAATCTTTGCTTTCCAAATGCATGCCCACCGTTCATCTTTTGAAGAGATTGACTTCCAATTTTGGTCTTCTTGACTTCCATTAATTCTTGGTTGCATTTTTGTCTTCCAATTTAATCTTTATTCCTTCTCAATTTGAAGTGTTTTCATGCCCTTTTTATCAACAATCTCCAATTAATTCCCTATTCAATAAAACAATTCAATTAATTAAAAATAACAAATAAATATAACTAGCAATTATATTATTAAGGGTAAAATATGTATATAAATTATGCTCTGAAAAGGCCTGGCGCGGGTGGGATATAGCCTTCAGGGTGGGCCTAGCCAACCAAATCCGCGGACTCGGAATGGCGAGACTTTGCGAGGCACCTCCGTGTGCCAAAACTAAGCATGAGAGCAACCGCATGTAAAAATACCAAGCCCAAAGGCCGCGGCGCAGACAGGATTCGTCCAGCGGGAAAAAAGGCCTCAGCAGGTGGGCTATAGCCTTTGGGGGTGGGGCTGGCCCTACTTTGTCCCGCCCGGACTCGGAATGGTGCGAGGACTTTGCAGGGCGCCTACGTGTGCCAGAAATAGGCTGCAGGTACAGCCGCGCCCAAAAAGCCACCTGCGGCGCTGCGGCGTAAAGTTCGTCCCAGGCCCGAAAAGGCCTGAAGCGGGTGGGATATAGCCTTGGGGGTGGGCCTAGCCAACTTCGTCCGCGGACCGGAATGGCGCGAGACTTTGCGAGGCACCTCGTGTCACCAAAACTAAACGCGGAAGCAGCAGCAAAAATACCCGCCCAAAGGCGCGGCGCCAAGTTCGTCCAAAGGAAAAAGGCCAAAGCAGGTGGGCTATAGCCTTGGGGGTGGGCAGGCCAACTTCGTCCGCCGGACTCG